>JAJOOO010032024.1:0-11351 GCA_029582685.1 Solanum piurae
ATTCCAAGAAGCTTTTAAGCTAAGTTTTGAGTAATTATCTCAAACCAAAGAAAGAAGTTGTTTTAAAAATATATGAGCTAAGTATATTTTGGGAGTACTATTGAGCACCGATATGGAGATGCGAGTTCATATTAACTCAAGTCTCCATAAACCATGTAGCCATCATGGTATTAATGGGTCATACTTTTTAGATGATCACATAAGTTAAGCTAGTGGATCCACTAGGTTAAGTAGTTCTATATGAAGGCAAAGTATAGGACAGTCTGGAAGTGTGATGGTAAAAATGTTGTATCACCACTTAGGCTCATAGTGGTGGTTGTCGGTTAGAGAAACTCCCACAGTAGTAATTGCATGGTTTCTCAAAGGGTTCTGCTTAGTATGAATGGGGGTATGGGACTTTATTCATGCATTGCACAAGTAGACTTTGAGAGGGAGCATGGTATGTCTTTTATGATATTATGATTATTAGTTGACATCATGTTTTAAACAGTTTTCCGTTTTCTTTATATTGCACTTGTTTTAAACTGCTTTGTATTGAAATTAGTTCAATTAAGTTTATTCATGAATTGAGAAGAGCTAAGGTAGTGTTTCTTACATAATCTTTTCGAGCCTATGTTATGTTTAGCATTCCAACTCGCATACTCATACATTCAATGTGTTGATGCCAGTTGGCTTACATTATATTATGATACAAACGCAGGTAACCAGGATCAGCATCCAGCGCCTCGTTGATCAGGTTCAGCACTCAGAGTCAGTTGGTGAGCCTCATTGCATTTCGGGTGACTCTTTTATCATTTGCTTTCTAGTTCTCAGTTGTTAGGATGATCGGGGGTCCTGTCCCGACATTCCTCTTTGTTTTAGAGGCTTCATGGACAAATAATTTTAGTTCTTTAGTCTTATTCATTTCAGTTGTATATGTTTAAGACTTGAGTTGCCATTTTTGGCTAAGTTATTATATGAGCTTTATCTCTTGTGTTTAAGTCTTTCGTTGAGTAAGTAAGTCGGGCCAAGGGTTCGCTTGGGGCCAGCAATGGTTCTCGAGCGCCAGTCCCGCCCAGGGTGTAGGCTTGGGGAGTGACAATAGCTCTCATCAAATTTTAACTTAACCTCTCTCTCCAAGAGACTATACATTGTTCTGGTAGTCTTGGAGAAATTCTTTATGATCGTCCTATAGAAACATGCATGACTAAGAAAGCTTCTTACCTTTTTTACTAAGACTGAAGGTGGAATCTTCTCTATGACTTCAACCTTAGCTCGATCAACCTCTAACCCCTGCTTAGAAACCTTGTTGCCCAGAACAATGCCTTCTCTGACCAAGATATAGCATTTTCCTACTTTAACACTAGATTTGTCTCCTCATATCGTGCAAGTACCTTGTCAAGATTATCCAAGCACAAATCAAAATATTTCCCAAAGACAGAGAAATCATCCTTGAAAACCTCCACAAAGTCCTCTACCATGTTATGAAATATTCCCATCATATATATCTGAAAATTGGTTGTCGCATTACAGCGTCCAATAGGAATACGCTTGAAAGCATATGTGCCATAAGAATAAGTGAAGGTGATCTTTTCATGATCCTATGGGGCAATCACAATATGGTTGTATCATGTATACCCATCTAAAAAAAGAATAATACTCTTGCCTAGCTAACATGTCCAGCATCTAATCAATGAAGGGGACTGGGTAGTGGTCCTTTCTACTAGCCTTATTCAATTTATGATAGTACATGCAAATATGCCACCTAATGATTATTCTTGTAGGGATCAACGCATTCTTATCAATTGTCACCACAATCATGACCCCCTTCTTAGGCACACATTAAAAGGGACTCACCCACTTGTTCTCTGATATTGGGTACACTATCTAAGCATCTAACCATTACCTCTTTTCTCACCATATCTTTTATTCCTATATTTAGTTGGCGATGGTGTTGTGCACTTGGCTTGTGGATTTCTTTCGCGTAAATCTTATGCATGCATAAAGTTGTACTAGTTCTATCTATATCAGACATTTTCCATCCAATAGCTCTCTTTTTATTTTAGTATAGTCAAAGCCGCATAAACCTACATTTCAAACAACTCTGTAGAAATAATCACTGGTAAGGTTTTATTTTCACCCAAAAATACACACCTAAGGTGAGACGGGAGTGCTTTCAACTCATGCTTAGGATCTTCTTCAATTGACGGCTTAGGTGGAGACCAAACACTCTATTCAATGGTTCCAAGTTACGTCTCTGAACACCCATATTGGCCACATCAAAAGTTTGCACTATCTCTTGTGCTTCAGCATCACCAAAATGGCATGTCCCACTAACACTCTCTCCAGTGGGTGCCTAGATGTGATATAATGAGCTTCAAATCAAGATCAATGATAGTAATGGATGACAATTTTTCATATACTACAGGAAACTTCAATGTTTGATATGCATTCAACATTTCCACTTTATCATGTGTCCCCATTGTTAAATGACATGATACTACGTCTATCAAAGCACGCCTAGTGACCAAGAAAGATTTCCTCAATATGAATGATATCTTAGGGTTCGGCTCACAATTTTGCACTATGAAGTCAACAAGAAAGATGAACGACCTCACTTGAACTGACACATCTTCGACAACCCCTTCTAGTGAAGCAACTGGTCAACCTGCAAGTTGTAAGATGATGGTGCTAGGTTAATGGCACGACCCAGGGGTACACCCTAGATGCGACATGGTGTACTTGACCTCGAAGGGGTCTGATAAAAGCCCTTAGCATATCATAACATAAGATAATAGAAAATAAAAGAAATTTTAAAAAATTTATCCATACAATCGAAGTCTTTTATAAAATGAAGTAGAAGTCTTACTACACTTTGTCTCAAACCATCTATTACAACTTTGAATAACTCTTAGGACATAGCCCAGACAATAGTATCAAAAGATAAAGAAAGACATAAAAGGAAATGGTGGCTTTATCCTATGAGGACTCACCAAGTCTTCAACTCCTTGCTCCTTAGAAACCTATCATCAAGAATGGAACTCAAATCACCGAATCCTACATTTTATGAGAATGTAGGCAAGAGTATGCGTTAGAAGAAAAGTACTAAATATGATAACTAGCATAACATCATAAAAACATAATATCATAAGGGTTAGTCAACATAAGACATAATCCATAAGAATAAGAAATACTTCATGAAACATAAACTATAAGCATACGAGACAATATCATTTCATAAGCAAAGTCTCCAACACAAGCACCATATAAGCATTATTCCACCCTTAGTCCTTCATATCATAAGAAAACAATTTCAAGTAACCTCAAAGCATACTTGTGCAAGGCATGGATAAGACCCCATAATCCCATCCAAGTTAAGTATCCCTTTTAAATCATCATAATCATACTCTATATACATAGTCAAGTCTTAGACTTTCATAAGTAGCTTCAAGTCATACTTGTGCAATGTATGAGCAAGAACTAATAATCCCACTCACACTAAATACCACCTTAGGCCATCATACATACTTACCATCTTAGGATCTCATCCTTAGCGTAATTCTCATAACCAAGGGAATCTCTCACATTAAGTTAATAATAACAAGGAAATCAAATATAGCACAATCCAATCTAAGCATACATCATATAATAGAACACTTTCTTAGGCAACCTTAAGTTATACTTGTGCAATGCATGAATAAGACCCCAAATTCCTACCCATGCTAAGTACCACTTTTAGAACATCATACTCATACTTCTTTATTTGGAAACTATTCCCCCTTTATAAGACATTGGAACTCTAGGATATACTTCTTTAAGCTCATCTTAGTCCCTCTTCTTTACTTTTGAACACTATGAAATACTTACTCAAGCATATCTAAGTTCATTATGTTTGAACACTTGGAGATGCTTCTTTAAGCATGTCTTAGTTCATTATTAACTTGGAACACTTTGAAATACTTACTCAAGCATGTCTAAATTCCATAATAATCTTGTATTAGTCGGGAAAATAGCCTTAACCGACATGGGACCACATGAGCTTTCACATGATCCCCTCCAATGTTACCCACACCGAGAAAGGTTGGTTTACTTGCATAAAGTAGAACCGATTTGGTAGCTTAGTTGGACCCACTAGCTAACTTTCCTACGAGGCACATAGTTATGGGATACAGAGATTCTACTAGGAAACCCGGACTTAACTTGTGAGGGACTCCATCTCATGAGATATACTTTGGGAAACCCAGACTCTACTTGTGAGAGTTCCTATCTTGGAAGCCGGACTCAACTAGGTAAAAGCTTCCATCTCAATTAAATATCCACTCGGTGCTAGTCATACATCCCACAAGATAGCTTATTAAGTTCTTACTTAATTCATGACTCATGAAGGGATGTCCTTGACAACCAATCCATTTTCAAGTGCTTCTATCACAGTACACATTAAAACATTCTTAATTTAACATATTAGCTTTACTCTCAAAGACTTAACAATCAACACTTATGACTACAATCCTTACTCTCAAAGCTTTACTTCTTACTATCTTCATTCATACCTAGATTTGAAGGCATTCTAATCACATTCTTCATTATTAAGTGATTCTAGTCATAAATCATCATAGAGGTTAAAATTCAAGCTTTACTAGTCATGATCCATCATATATACTATAATCTAATTCAATTCATGTCTACAAGCTTTCATTCATGAACAATTACTATAGACATCACCAATTTTAGATGATCATCTCTAAGCCTTCAATTTCACCTTTCATGGCATACACCCACAAGATATCAATCTTATCAATTAGACTAGGGTTAACCATGGAAAACATATAATATTATCATAGTATCATAATTCAATACTAAAACAAACATAAACAAGTACTATCCACTCAATTGGATTCATACTCAACACGACCCACAATATAGAAAGAAACCCTAGCTAGAATTAGGGGTTCATCTTCACAATTGGGGGAAATCTAGGGGGCTCCTTGGATGGAAGAATCCAAGGATGAATAATCTATTATACCTAGATTATAAATCCCTCACAATGCTTGCAACAATTGGAGGAATTTGACTTAGCTTGACCCTCTCTTCTTCTTCTTCTTGGGTTTTCTAGAGAGAGTATGTTTTATAAGAAGAACTTTTGGGATCTTTTGGGATTTTGGAATTAATGACTTAAATGGGGTGGTCAAAGGCTTAAAATAGTTTATATAGGTTTTCTAAGACCATACAAAACGGCCCCACTTCATAATGACCTAATTTGGAATTTACTAAAAAGCCCTTCACTAGGCAGCCATGGTGCCAGGCACCACTACAGGGCTCACGAGCCATGGTCAACAGCATTGTCTGTGGTCCTTCCCATGGTCCATGGACCAATATCTTGCCTCAAGGTCTTGGTCTCTTCAAAGCTAAGGCATGACCACGAGCCTTCCCACGGGTCGTGGTGATGTGCAAACTTTGGGGAAGCCTTGGTGAGTTATTGCCTCACCACCACGGGTGGCACCCTGAGCCGTCAAGGCTCTTGTGGTCTAGGGAAGTGCCTTGGCAGATTGTGATAGCCTTGGCTCTTGACTTGGCCCTTGCCCCTTTGCCTTGGCTAATGCCCTCTACCCTTGATTTGTTGCCTTCAAACTTAACCCTAGATGGTCTACTAAACTACGGGGTATTACATTATCTCCCCTTGGGAACATTCGTCCTCAAATGAAGATTCTAAACACCTCTTAAGGTCACAACTCTAGACTAGCAACCCATCATGCATGGAACTCATCTAAATGCACATAAACAAAGGAAGAAAACTTCAATTCCAAGCTAATCATACTCAATGCAACGTAAGGGAGTAGGAACTACATCTACCAACCCAAAATGCATGAAATTCTATATCTACTCATATTCAAGGAGGAACTACCATCTCCTAACTAAAACATGCTCAACATACACTCATGGAGCCTATATGCAATTTACTCTCAAAAAGCATTTATTCAAAGAGGAATCTTTCAACTCCAAACTAAGGCATGCTCATTAATTCATTTCATGAAGTTCTATAAGCAACTCTACTCAATGCACTACAACATGAGGAAAACAATGCACATAAGTCATTTTTATCAAGACCAAAGCTTTTTCATGAACATGCATATAAGGAAATCATGGTCACACATAAACAAACAATGGCCTTGCTATCTAGGCACACCATCTCCCCCTTAGGAGTAAGCCTATACAAACACGTCTAAACGCCATTCATACTAAAGACAACTTCAAAGTCTAACATATCAAGTCACAAAAGACCAAAAAATACTAGAATCTAATAAAGCATAAAGCACATACTAGTAGCAACATTAGGAGGTCACTCTTGATCATTTTTATCTTAGAGGACATAGAACCTATTCCTATTTTGAGCACTCTCATCTGGACCACTAGTGGCAACTTGCTTATCCTCCCTTCCCTTATCCTTAAGAACCGGACAATCTCTCATTTTGTGCCCACTCTTTCCACACCCATAACAACCCTCTGTGCCGGCTAGGCACTTACCATGGTGATTCCTTCCACACTTGGTGCAAGTAGGTTTAGGTAATGGAGACCCACTACCTTTCTCTTGGTCTAACCTAGAGGTGTTAGAATAATCTTGATCGGAATACCTTGGTTTAGACTTGTCCATCGTACTTAGCATTGGAGAAGTTCCCATCACCGGTCCTAGCCCTTTTTGCCTCCCTATTCATTCTCTTGAGTTTTGACTCCTCAATTTGTTGAGCATACACCATAAGACTAGAGATATCCATATCATGAAGGAGCATTACCGTACAACATTCTTCTACAACCAAGTCGGACACACCCGTCAAGAACCTACTCATCCTATCTCTCGAATATGCCACCCTAGATGGAGCATACTTGGATAGTAGGGTAAATTTCAAGGCATAATCCTTAACACTCATGCTACCTTGTCTAAGGTTAATAAACTCTTCCACCTTAGCCTCCCTCAACTCTCGGGGAAAGAACCTATCAACGAATTCTTCTTTGAACCCTTCCCACTCTATTGGGCCCGCTTCTACCGATATATTGTATTTCCATTGTTCATACCATATGTGTGTTACATCTCTCAATTGATAAGCGGCTAGCTCCGCTTTATCTACTGAAGTCAATTCCATGATAGCAAGCACCTTATACACCTCATCTATAATACCTTGAGGATCTTCCTCCACTTTGGAACAATAAAACTCCAGAGGGATCATCCTCAAAAACTCTCTCACCCTTAAAGCCGCAGAATTCACATTAGGGTTCACCAGAGCTACCATCCTTCTATTGACTTCAGCTGTCATGGCTTAAGCCAAAAATTGCATAGTACACCTAAACTCCACATGAGTCACATTCTCCCCTATAGGGTCAATTGGAGCTTGAGGAGGAGCTTGGTGTGTAACTTGGAGAGAAACCTATTGATCCACATTGCCTTCTTCATCTCTCCTAGCATTTTCCCTTGTATTATACATACCCTGAAAATCAATGGGCACGGATTAGAAGAAGGACCTACTAGAGCCAAATTCTATGGAACGACTTAGAGAATGAAGAAATGAAGTTTCATGCACATCTACTAGCCTCATATTCATAAATGTGGCGCGCTTCACATTTATGAACAAGAATCTAGTAGATGTAGTTTGAGACAATTCTAGAACCATTCTAAACCTTGTGCTCTGATTACCAAGTTTGTCACGACCCAGGGGTACACCCTAGATGTAACATGACGTACTTGACCCCGAAGGGGTCTCATACAAGCCCTTAACATATCATAACATAAGATAATAGAAAAGAACGGAAATTTTAAAAACTTTATCCATACAATCGAAGTCTTTTATAAAATGAAGCGGATGTCTTACTACTCTTTGTCTCAAACCATCTATTACAACTTTGAATAACTCTTGGGACATAGACCATACAATGGTCTCAAAAGATTAAGAAAGATATAAAAGGAAATGGTGGCTTTATCCTCGATGTTATGAGGACTCACAAAATCTTCAACTCCTTGCTCTTTAAAAACCTATCCTCAAGAATGGAACTCAAATCACCGAACCCTACATTTGATGAGAATGTAGGAAAAAGTATGTGTGAGTACAAAAGTACTAAATATGATAGCTAGCATAACATCATAAGAGCATAATATCATAAGGGTTAGTCAACATAAAACATAATCCATAAGCATAAGAAATACTTCATGAAACATAAACTATAAGCATACGAGAATATATCATATCATAAGCAATGTCTCCAACATAAGCACCATATAAGCATTATTCCACCCTTAGTCCTTCATATTGTAAGAGAACCATTTGAAGAAACCTCAAAGCATACTTGTGCAAGGAATGGATAAGACCCCATAATCCCATCCAAGCTAAGTATCTATTTTAAGTCATCATAATCATACTCCATATACATATTCAAGTTTTAGACTTTCATAAGTAGCTTCAAGTCATACTTGTGCAATGTATGAGCAATACCCATAATCCCACTCACACTAAGTACCACCTTAGGCCATTATACATACTTACAATCTTAGGACCTCATCCTTAGTGTAATTCTCATAACTAAGGGAATCTATCACCTTTAGTTATAATAACAAGGAAGGAAACTATAGCACAATCCTATTTAAACATATATCATATAATATAACACTATCTTAGGCAATCTTAAGTTATACTTGTGCAATGCATGAATAAGACCCCACAATCCTACCCATTCTAAGTAGCACTTTCAGGTCCTCATACTCATACTTCTTGATTTGGAAACTAGTCCCCCTTTTAAAGACAATGGAACTCTAGGAGATACTTCTTTAAGTACATCTTAGTTCCTCTTCATTACTTTTGAACGCTATGAAATACTTACTCAAGCATATCTAAGTTCATTATGTTTGAACACTTGGAGATGCTTCTTTAAGCATGTATTAGTTCATTATTAACTTGGAACACTTTGACATACTTACCCAAGCATGTATAAGTTCTATAATAATCTTGTACTAGTTGGGAAAATAGCCTTAACCGACATGGGACCACATGATCTTTCACATGATCCCCTCCGATGTTACCCACATCGATAAGGGTTGGTCTACTTGCCTAGGGTAGAACCAGTTTGTTAGCTTAGTTGGACATACTAGCTAACTTTCCTACGAGGCACATAGTTATGGGATACGGAGATTCTACTAGGAAACCCGGACTCAACTTGTGAGGGACTCCATTTCATAAGATATACTTTGGGAAACCCATACTCTACTTGTGAGAGTTCCCATCTTGGAAGCCGGACTCAACTAGGTAAAAGCTTCCATCTCAATACAATATCCACTCGGTGCTAGGCATACAACCCACAAGATAGCATATTAAGTTCTTAATTTATGAATCATGAAGGGATGTCCTTGATAACCAATCCATGTTTCAAATGCTTCTATCACTTTACACATTAAAACCTTATTAATTCAACATATTAGCTTTACTCTCAAAACCTTAACAATCAACACTCATGACTACAAGCCTTACTCTCAAAGCTTTACTTCTTACTATATTCATTCCTACCTAGATTTCAAGGGATTCTAATCACATTCTTCATTATTAACTGATTCTAGTCATAAATCATCATAGAGGTTCAACTTCAAGCTTTACTAGTCATGATCCATCATATATATTATAATCTAATTTAATTCATGTCTTCAAGCTTTAATTCATGAACAATTACTATAGACATCACCAATTTTAGTAGATCATCTATATGCCTTCAATTTAACTTTTAATGGATTAAACCCACAAGATATCTATTTCATCAAATAGACTAGGTTTAACCATGGAAAACATATAATATTATCATAATATCATAATTCAATACTAAAACAATCATAAACAAGTACTATCCACTCAATTGGATTCATACTCAACACTACCCACAATATAGGAAGAAATCCTAGGTTCATTTTCACAATTGGGGGAAATCTAGAGAGCTCCATGGATGGAATAATCCAAGGATGAATAAGCTATCATACCTTGATTATAAATCCCTCACAATGATTGCAACAATTGCAGGAATTTGACCTAGCTTGACCCTCTCTTCTTCTTCTTCTTCTTCTTTTTCTTGGTTTTCTAGAGAGAGAATTTTTTAGAGGGAGAACTTTTGGGATCTTTTGGGGATTTGGAATTAATAACTTAAATGGGGTGGTTAAAGGCTTAAAATAGTTTATATAGGTGTTCTAAGACCATACAAAATGACCCCACTTAATAAAGACCTACTTTGGAATTTACTGAAAAGCCATTCACTAGGCAGCTATAGTGCCAGGCACCACGACAGGAATCACGAGCCGTGGTTCATTGACCAGTAGCTTGGCCTCTACAAGGCTAAGGCATTACCACGATCCTTCCCACGGGTTGTGGTCTTCACCAATGACCGTGAAGTGGCTTGTGATGATGTGCCAACTTTGGGGCAGCCTTGGTGAGCTACTGCCTCGCCACCACGAGTCGTGGTCGCCACTACGAGCTTTGAAGGCTCTCGTGGTCTAGAGCAGTGCCTTGGCAGTTTGGGGCAACCTTGTCCCTTTCCACTTTGCCTTGGCTCATGCCCTCTAACCTTGACTTGTATCCTTCAAACTTAACCCTAGATGGTCTACTAAACTACGGGGTATTACAGTTAAGGACTACCAAAAGCCAACTTTTTCTATAATGATGCAAGAATGAGATTAATGCAAGCACGAAGATCACACAATCCCCAGGCATGAACGATCTACCCTATATTAATATACATTGTGAAGCTACTCCGATATTTTAGTATGGTGGGCATCATATTCTAAATTCTAGAACTGCACTCCTCAGTAAGTGCAACTGTCTCATACTTTGTTAGCCTCCTCTTACTTGCCAAAATCTTCTTTACATATTGAGCATACTTTGGTATTCCCTACAAAACATAACCAAGCGAAAAATTAATGTGAACTTGCGTAAGTAAAAAGAGAATCTTACCAAAGCATTCATTGTTGCTCTGTTTCTTGAATTTTTGTGGGAAGGGAAGAATTGGCTTTATTTTATTTGCTGAACTATCCTCATGCGAACTTTTCCCAACCTTGTTATTCTTCCATAAGTGAAACCACTGCATGAAGACAAACAAGGCAAAATCCTGGGTAAGTCTTCTTTTTGGAGTTTTTTTTTTGGTTAACTGTCACGACCCAAGCCTAGGGCCTAGACGTGACATGGCGAATGAGGAACCTGAAGGAACCCCAAACAAGCCTCTCAAACTTGTCATCACACTTCATCGGTCGCGGAAGTACATTCAACATTAATTAACGGGAAAATAGGGACTAAGGGAAAACCATTTCAAAATGACATCATAGAATAAGAGTCAAGCTCATTTACAAAATACTTGTCCAA
>JAJOOO010032027.1:0-12229 GCA_029582685.1 Solanum piurae
ACTTATAAGTTTTCATCGTGTCAAATCTTGCAAGTGGATTTATGAATCCGACACATGAAATAAGTTAAGTAGTGCTCTAAAGGAAATTAATCATTAAATTAAATTCGTCAGTAATTTAATTTATTGATTAGTATCTGAAATCTTAACATGAGGAATTACATAAGTGTTTAATGGGGAATTATGAAATATAAAAAGAGGAGTGCAATTACGAATTTCTAGTGGAATATTTGTAATTTATTATGGTAAGAATAAATTCAAATTAATTATTTGAATTATTTCCATAATAGGAAGCCTCAGTAATTAATTATGTGGTCCCTCCAGTGTCCATATATAACTAGAACTCAGATTCCTATTTCGATGGGAAAAGGAAGAATAATATGGTGTTTTCTAGTCTTCTAGAAAAAACTAGGTTTTCTAGTTCTTTTTGGATTAGGAAGAAATCTCTATAAATAGGGATTCTCCTAACCTAGAAAATATATGAATTAGTTTTCTATTCGATACTTGCCCACCCAAGTATTGAGAGAGTTGAAATGTGAACATGGGATCACTGTAGAAAACCATAGCTATTGTCTATCTGGTGGATTCGCTTAAAGGTATCTGCTCATGCTTCAAGAGGTATTTATCGAATTAAATTTCAACAAGTTTATGTGTTTTAGCATGATTATGTGTTCTAGCATAAACGGTATTGGTTATCTGTTATTCATGTAAGCAGTAAGATTCTAGTATGCTTCCGTTGTGCATATAGTTTTCTAACACTTTTTTCCGTTACTAATTAATTTACTTCAAATTGTTGTTTTGATAGATGAAGATTTTGAGGATTAAAGAACGAGATGTGAAAGATATTGTGGCGTGTGCAGAAAAGAAAATTATATTTTTATTGTTGGTGCAAAGACGTTTTCTGTAGTTATTCTATAATGTCATTTTCTTAATCTCTAGGATTTGATAGATGTCGAACACATATGTTTTATTATGTTCAACGTGTATGCTTTTTTTAGATATTGTGTCAAACATATAAGTTTTTAGTAATTAAATAAATTTGTTCTTTATTATTAACAATATAATTTTATATCAAATTTTCAATTGTATGTGAAAAGAATTTACATTAACTGACATTAGTTCTTTTTAGAAATAATGGAAAAAATAAAAACTATAAATTAAATGTAATAATTTAAATCAAAGTTTGTGACAGGAAATTTGATCGTTAAAAAGTACTGTAATCAACGACAAGAATTTTGGCCGCTAAAATTAGTTATAACACCCCTAATTTGTTGTTTTACTTGGAGGTTCTAACGACCAAATGACCATCAACGAAGGGAAATTTGGTCATTGTAAGCAAGTGTAACTACCGGATTAATTGTTGTTGTTAAATAATATTTGACGACCGAACATGCATTCTAGTCGTTAACCTTTAACGAGGAAGCTTTTAATGACCGGTGACGACCAACTTTTGACCGGTCATTATTGACCTTTAACGATCAGATTTGGACTTATAGCGACTTGATTTCCTTTTGTTAAAGGTCATTTTTCTTGTAGTGTCTTAGGATGTGTATAGATTACCGCCAATTAAACAAGGTTACATCAACAATAAGTATCCTCTTTTGAGAATTGATGATCTTTTCAATCAACTTCAGGGTGCTTCTTGTTTTTCTTAGATAGACCTCAGATCTGGCTACCATCAGTTGAAAGTAAGGGAATGTGATATTCCCAAGACAACATTCAGGACCTGTTATGGTCACTATGAGTTTATGGTCATGTCGTTCAGTTTGACCAATGCACCTGTAGCATTCATGGACCTTATGAATAGAGTTTTCAAACCTTATTTAGATATGTTTGTTACTGTCTTCATTGATGACATACTAATCTATTCAAGGAACGAAAAGGATCATGCTAGCCATCTCAAAATAGTTCTTCAGACTTTGAAAGATAAGGAGTTATATGCTAGGTTCTCTAAATGTGAGTTTTGGCTTGATTCTATGGCGTTCTTGGGACACATAGTTTCCGGTGATGGAATTAGAGTTGATACCCAAAAGATAGAGGTAGTACAGAATTGGCTTAGACCCATATCTCCAACTGATATTAGTAGTTTCTTGGTTTTGGCTGGATATTATAGAAGGTTAGTAGAGGGGTTCTTGTCTATTTTGTCTCCTTTGACCAAGTTAACTCAGAAAACAATGAAATTTCAATGGTCTGAAGGTTGTGAGAAAAGCTTTCAGGAATTGAAAAAGAGGTTTACTACTGCCCCAGTTTTGACCTTACCAGAATGTACTCAAGGTGTTGTGAGGTATTGTGCTACATCTAGAGTTGGTTTGGGTTGTGTGTTAATGCAGACTGGCAAAGTTATAGCTTATGCCTCCAGACAGTTGAAAGTTCATGAGAAGAACTACCCAACCCATGACTTAGAATTGGCTGTTGTAGTATTTTCTTCGAAGATATGGCATCATTATTTGAATGGTGTTCATATTGATGTATTCACTGATCAAAAGAGTCTTCAGTATGTGTTTACTCAGAAAGAGCTTAATCTCAGACAAAAGAGGTGGTTAGAATTACTCAAGGATTATGACATGAGTATTTTTTACCACTCAGGTAAGGCTAATGTTGTTACTGATGCTTTAAGCAGGTTGTCTATGGGTAGTACCGCCCATGTTGAGGAAGAAAAGAGAGAGTTGGCGAAAAATGAGCATAGACTTGCACGCTTAGGGGTCCAATTGATGGATTCTACAGAAGGAGGAGTAGTGCTGATAAATGGGGTTGAATCTTCATTAGTTTTAGAAGTGAAAGAAAAGCAAGACCCAGATCCTATTTTCCCTACATTGAAGGCAAATTTGTCACGACCATAGCCTACACCCTGGACGTGGCCGGCACGCGAGAACCATTGTTGGTCCCCAAGCGAACCCTCATCCTGGCTGACTACAAGAAGAAAACTGATTCAAGCATACAAAGCTTAAAAACTGAATAGAATTTCATGAAACTTAAATACAAAGCTTTAACTCAAAAGAAAACTCTGAATAATATAATATATTCAACTCGCCCCAAAATGGGTAACTTAAGTCTTCAAAACATTTAATAAAATAAATGAATAATACAGACTTCTCAACTACACTGACTATCTATGATGCCTCTAACTAGTAAAGATGGAAGTCGGGACAAGACCAATGACATCCTGACTAAACTGAAAAGTAAATGAAATCCTCTGGAAAATAAGGTGGCTCACCATAGCTAACTCAAACTCTCAAAGATGCAGGACAAATGGCTCAGTACGTGGAATGTACGAGCATGTAAGAGGAATTCTAAAGCATAACATAATCTTGAAACTTGAGAAAAAGGAAACATACTTACCTCTTTTCAATCAGGAATACTCAAAACTACACAAAACTACTCAAACTTACTCAACTCAGAAGTACTCAAGGATAAGATACTCAACTTAGAGATTAGATACTCAACTCAAGGATATGATATTCAACTCAAAGATATGATATTCGACTCTGGGTACTCAACTCTGGATACTCAAATCAATATAAAGCAACAATACACATGCAATATATGGAAAGCTTTATAAAAAAGTAAAACAACTTAGTTCATTAAAGAAAATGCAATAACAAACTCAACTTTACTTATATAATAAAGTAATATAGTTTCTGTGGGAGTTTCTGTAGCCGACCACCATCACTTAAGAGCTATAGTGACGATACAACACTTTAACTCACGCTGCCAAGGACCATCCTATACCTTGCCATCAGCATAAGACCTGAACTACTAAGTGGTTCCACTAGTCTATTGTGAAAAGGGTTCATCTAAAAACTATGACCCTTTTCTAAACATGGTGGCTACATGGTTTTATGGAGACGTGAGCTATCTGAACTCATGCTCGCCCCTAATTCGGTGCTCAATACTACTCCCAAAATATACTAGCTCTTATGTTTAAAACATACTTCTTTCTGTGATTTGAGATAATTGCTCAAAAACATAGCTCAAAGGCTATCTTGGAAATCAAGATTTCCTACCTTTGGTTATTGTGAAATAATTTACTCTTTAACTGAAAACTAGCCCAAAAGGCTCTTCACTGAAAAACTAGCTTAAAATCTCTTTACTGAAACACTAGCTCAAAGGCTCTTTTCAAAATCTGAGTTTTCCGTTCTTATTTAAATGTGAAAACATTTTAAACTCTTTTGGGAATACATAGTCCCCATATACTTTTGAAGAAATGAACTTCAACTTTACTCTTTACTGAACTCAAAACTTAAGTCTTACAACAAAGTTAAAACATTTGTGAAAGACTTCTTAAAATATGGTTCACGTCGAATTATGGACTTGAACGACTCAATGCAATGTTTTCAATAACCATAGATAGAACTCAAATACTTGGAACTTAAGAACTTCACTAATACTACTCATTTCAAGAATGCTCAACTCAAAGGGTTCATGCTCATAATTTCGCATGAACTACTCAAATCAAGGACTCAAATATACTTCTAATCTCAAGATTGTTCGACTTATAAGGTTCATGCGGAATTTATGGACATGAACGACTTGACTCGTAGGTCTACATAATATTATGGAACTCATGATACACCTCTTCTCATTCTCATACTTACTTCCTCAAAACATAGTTCAAGTCAATAGTTGATCTCAAACGATTCACAATTGAACTCAAAGACTTTTTTGAAACTCAACTCTTAACTCTCTCTTGAATGTGAATTACAAATTCAAGAGTTATGCTTCATGGTATGAAGGATCTGGAAATGATAAAGTAGACTCATGAATAAATTCTCCTCACTCTCATGCTCACTTACTTGAGTCTTGAAATACGTTACTAGAAATTGTAGAAGACTCCTCAAAAAGACTCAAGGGACTTTCTCAAAATGTTCAAATGAGCTCTCAAAACTTAACTCTCAACTCTACCTTGAATTTAAATTATGCATTCAAAGTTATGATTCATGTTATGAATGATTTCTAAGTGTTTATAAGTAGTTTTAGCTTGATTAGAATCAAAGGGAGTGAAGGTACACTTAAAAGGGACACAGACGGGACAACCGACGGAAAAGGAGTAGGGGTAGGCAACCCTGGCGCGTTCCTGGTGCGCCACGCCAGCCCCTAAGTTACTGGTGCTCATTTTTGGCACACTGCTGGCGCGTCACCCCAGACTTCCTGGCGCAACGGGGGCGCATAACGCCAGTATTGCCCTAGGTAAAACTGATGAACTTTTCCTCTCATTTTCTGACCTTGAATCACTTTTAATCGATTTCTTTTCTCATGTTTTCCGTAGATTCAATTACCCAACCTAAGTACACACTAATCCACTCAAAATAATCACTTTCATCTCAAGAAATCATAAAAACCACGACAAAACAAGATTTAGAATGAACTTCAAGAACTTATATCCTTCAACTTTTGAGAATGAAAATACGCTGAAAATAATATGTTTGGCGTGTGGGTGAACAAATCCAACACTATGGAAGCTTACATACCTGTTAGGGATCCAACCCATGGCGACAATCCACAACAACTCTCAAGAATTTCGATGAACACTTCGATCCTTTCTCTTTTTCCCTCTTGTCTCTTCTTCTTTTCTCTTCTTGAACTCTCAACTAAAACCCTAGGCGTAAACTAGGATTATAAAACTGAACCTAATCATATTAGACCCCTAAAATATTACTAAAAAGAATTAAATCTGACTGGGCAAGGAAAAGACCAAAATACCCCTCAAACAATTCGGTTTTGACTTTCCTTATCTCAACAGACCAACTTCGAATGGACATATCTCCCTCATAAGATATCAAAACTGAGAAAACTCGGTGGCGTTGGAAATATAATTCAAATATATTACCTACGGTATCTGGTATCACATCTAACTCATCCTAAGCTAGAAGTTATGGTCGTTTGAAGTTGACCCAAAACTCATTCTTAGCTTAACTTGCAAAATTTCAGAATTTACTATTTCCAATTGAATTCTTTTTCGAACTCAAGGTGCTACAGCTAGTGACCTTAAAACTTAAGAAATTTTTAATTCCTTTGTAAAATCTCACTCACTACAAAGAACGGTTTGAATCTTAGCTCAAAATTTCTGGGGTATTACAATATCTCCCCCTTGGAATCATTCGTCCTCGAATGACGACTGAACTGGGTATAGAATGAGTTATTTTTATTAAGGTCTGCGTCTAATAGTCTGCTCTTACTATATTCAAGATTAACCCAAATACTTAAGTTCAGATTATATACCTGTCTATAGGAAATCTCATCCACAACTATTATTCTCTACCACCATATTGGACTTATATAAAGACCCACCTAATGTTTAACAACACCACACTCAAGATTAGTATTCTAACAACTCCATGAACTCCTACTAATCAGCTCCTTAAGAAATTATCAACACTTGACTTGATTTCTCATCTTATCATCTCCCCCTTAGGTCTAAAGCTAACACTTGAAATCTATCGACATATTCCATGATGTCTAAATGGTCTACCTCTTCTTTTAATCTAACACTTGGGAAAATTTTATCTCATGCCTACCAAACTCTCTATAAGCTGTACTAAGACCTCTTTCTAAGGTGTTTCCCTTAACCTCTTCTGGTTACATACCCCCTCGGTACACCTCTTAACGCTCTTATTACTCTTGTGACTTAACCACACTTCACTGCCCTTATCTAAGGTTAGGGTCTATCACTTGTACTACTCACATTCATTGCAACAACCATATAAAATCCTCACCTACTCTATGTCAAGTCTACCATATCAAATCTGAAGACTCACATCATCACTCTCATGTTGCCCTTTTTTTATCATGACACTCATCTCGAATTCAAGTATAATATACATTACTAAACCCGAATATCAATACGATTGATCGCCTACTATACTATACCTCATTAGTTGATCAGTTCTATAACCTGCTGAACATGACCCTCTCAAACAAATCATAAGCCTATCTTAGATCTATCACTTCATAAATACTCTGCTCTCTTATTCAACACATGGATTTAGTTTCCTCAAATACAATGGCACATTGACACCAACTCTATTTTGGTTTAAAAATATATACTCTATCTCATCTTGACTAGAAACTCTTACTCTACCCATAAGGGAAAACTCCTAATCAATAACTTGTTGGGTGCATGACTATAATAACACAGCTTGCCTCATCACTATCTCCCTTTCTAAGATTACTAAACCTCTGCATACTTTCATCTAACTCTAGGCTCTTTCACTACTACTGCTCATAATCTCCTAACTCATGCTACCTTTTCGGGTGAAAATCATACCCAAGCTCTAAACATACTCCTTCAAAAGGATATAAACTAAAACAATGCTTAAGGAAAAGAGTACAACTCACTTTTAGCTCAAACGCATGATTCATATGATTATGAGTGCATTCCCCTAAAACTGAACACTTAACTTACTCTGGGGCTTCTCTCAATCCCCTTCAGAGTCTCATGACTTTCTCAAAACTCTTGCTAAGAACAATTCATCGACAAATAAATAACTCTGCCTTTCAACCACCTCTAGTATGATGGGTAATCGAATGAATGAATCTGAGAAATACACGAGTAAGAATAAAATCTCTATGAGATGGCTCTATTGCACGATTAAGAGTATGAAATAAGGGATTTTTTTCTTAAAATGTCCGTAGTCCCTCATTTATAGAAGTGGGCCCTCACATCCATAAACAAGACCCTACCGACACAGCTTCATAAACACTTTAGGACACTTAAACTTTGTGCTCTGATACCAAGTTTGTCACGACCCAAGCGTACACCCTAGACTTGGCCGGCACTCGAGAACCATTGCTGGTCCCCGAGCGAACCCTCATCCCGGCTGACTACAAGCAGAAAACTGATTCAAGCATACAAAGCTTAAAAACTGAATAAAATTTTATGAAACTTAAATACAAAGCTTTAACTCAGAAGAAAACTCTGAATAATATAATATATTCAACTCGCCCCAAAATGGGTAACTTAAGTCTTTAAAACATTTAGTAAAATATCCCTTGCGAGTTGGGCCTATTTTGAGGATGCTTTCTTGGGGCGTTTTTTTCCTCGAGAATTGAAAGAGGCCAAGGTACGTGAGTTCCTCACACTTAAGCAGGATTCTTTGAGTGTTCATAAGTATGGGTTGAAGTTCACCAAACTATCCTGTTATGCTCCGTAGATGGTTACGAACATGAGGAGTAGAATGAGCTTATTTGTTGATGGATTGTCTCGTTTGTCGAGTAAGAAAGGTAGGGCTGCAATGCTTATCGAGGACATGGATATATCAAGGTTGATGGTTTATGTGCAGCAGGTTGAGGAAGAGAAGCAGAGGGATAGGGAAGAGTTCAGAAATAAGAAAGCTAAGACCGGAGAGGAGTCCCGCCAGCAAAAAGGTAATGCGAACCGTTCTTCCTTTCATCAAAGGCAAAAGGGACCTGCTCCATCATCTGCTAGGGCACCTGCACCCAGATTCAGAGATGAGTATAATGGCCAGAATTTGCAGGACTTCAAGGCTAGACCAACACCGTCCCCAAGTAGTGTGGCACAAGGAGGTAGTTTGACTCCTGCATGTGCTAGGTGTGGTAGAACCCACCCAGGTAAATGTCGTGATGGCCAGAAAGGTTTCTTTAAGTGTGGACAAGAGGGTCACTTCATGAAGGAGTGCCTTAAGAATAGGCAAGGTAGTGGAAATCTGGGCATTAGGGCCCAATCTTCATCAGTTGCTCCCCCAGACAGGACGGCACCTAGAGGAGTTACTTTTGGTATTGGCGGAGGAGCAAACCACCTCTATGCAATCACCAGTCGCCATAAGCAAGAGAACTCTCCAGATGTTGTCACTGGTATGATCAAAGTCTTTGCTTTTGATGTGTATGCTTTGCTAGACCCAGGAGCAAGTTTATATTTTGTAACCCCTTACATTGCAAATAAGTTTGGTGTTCTTCCTGAAAGACTTTGTGAACCCTTTTGTGTTTCTACACCTGTTGGGGAGTCTATTATAGCAGAGAGAGTCTGTTATGATTGTCATGTTTCCATCAATCACAAGAGCACCATGGCTGATTTAATTGAGTTAGCCATGGTAGATTTTGATGTCATTCTAGGTATGGACTGGCTTCATGCCTGTTATGCATTAATAGATTGTAGAACTCGAGTGGTCAAGTTTCAATTTCAAAATGAGCCAGTCATAGAGTGGAGTAGTAGTTCGGCAGTTCCTAAGGGTCATTTCATTTCGTACCTTAAGGCGAGAAAGTTAGTTTCGAAGGGTTGTGTCTATCACTTAGTCCGAGTTAATGACTCTACTGTTGAGAAACCTTCCATTCTGTCAGTTCCTATAGTAAGAGAGTTTCCAAAAGTTTTTCTTGATGACCTACCCAAAGTTCATCCTGAGAGAGAAATAGATTTCGGCATAGACATCATTCTAGGTACTTGTCCTATCTCCATTACGCCATATAGAATGGCACCAGCAGAGTTGAAAGAGCAGTTGAAAGATGTCCTAGATAAGGGTTTCATTCGACCAAGTGTCTCACCTTGGGGCGCTCCAGTCTTGTTTGTGAGAAAGAAAGATGGTTCCCTTAGGATGTGTATAGACTACCGCCAGTTGAACAAGGTTACCATCAAGAATAAGTATCCTCTTCCGAGGATTGATGATCTTTTCGATCAGCTTCAGGGTGCTTCCTGTTTCTCAAAAATTGACCTCAAATCATGCTATCATCAATTAAGAGTAAGGGAATGTGATATTCCAAAGACAACTTTCAGAACCAGATATGGTCATTATGAGTTTCTGGTCATGTCCTTTGGTTTGATCAATGCACCAGCAGTATTCATGGACCTTATGAATAGAGTCTTCAAACCTTATTTAGATATGTTTGTTATCATCTTCGTTGATGACATACTAATTTATTCAAGGAATGAAGAAGATCATGCTAGTCATCTTAGAATATTTCTTCAGACTTTGAAAGATAAGGAGTTGTATGCCAAGTTCTCTAAGTGTGAGTTTTGGCTTGAGTATGTGGCATTCCTAGGCCACATTCTATCTGGTGATAGAATTAAAGTTGATACTCAGAAAATTGAGGTTGTGCAAGATTGGCCTAGACCCACATCTCTAACTGATATTATGAGTTTCTTGGGTTTAGCTGGCTATTATTGAAGGTTTGTAGAGGGCTTCTCATCTATTTCATCTCCTTTGACCAAGTTAACTCAGAAGACAGTGAAATTTCAATGGTCTGAAGCTTGTAAGAAAAGCTTTCAGGAATTGAAAAAGAGGTTAACTACTACCCTAGTGTTGACTTTACGAGAAGGTACTCAAGGTTTTATGGTGTATTGTGATGCATTTAGAGTTGGTTTGGGTTGTGTCTTAATGCAGAATGGCAAGGTTATAGTTTATGCCTCCAGACAGTTGAAGGTTCATGAGAAGAACTACCCAACCCATGACTTAGACTTGGCAGCGGTAGTATTCGCTTTGAAGATACAACGTCATTACTTGTATGGTGTGCATGCTGATGTATTCACTGATCACAATAGTCTTCAATATGTGTTCACTCAGAAAGAGCTTACTCTGAGACAGAGGAGGTGGTTAGAATTACTCAAGCATTATGACCTGTGTATTCTTTACCACCCAGGTAAGGATAATATTGTTGCTGATTCCTTAAGCTAGTTTTCTATGGGTAGCACCGCCTATATTGAAGAAGGAAAGAGAGAGTTAGCAAAAGATGTGCACAGTCTGGCACGCCTGGGAGTTAGACTTATGGATTCCGTCGAAGGAGGAATTGCGGTGATGAACGGGGCCGAGTCATCATTAGTGTCAGAAGTGAAAGAGAAACAAGACCAAGATCCCATTTTTCTTGAGTAAAAGGCAAGTGTTCAAAAGCAAAAAGTATTAGCTTTTGAACAAGTGGGAGATGTTGTATTGAGATATCAAGGTAGATTGTGTGTACCTATGGTGGATGGACTTCAAGAGAAGATTACGGAGGAAGCTCATAGCTCCAGATATTCCATTCATCTGGGTTCCACAAAGATGTATCGTGACTTGAGAGAAATTTATTGGTGGAATAGCATGAAGAAAAGCATTGCTGAATTTGTTGCTAAGTGTCCAAATTGCCAGCAAGTGAAAGTTGAACACCAAAGGCCCGGTGGTTTGGCTTAGAAGATAGAACTTTCGGAATGGAAGTGGGAGATGATCAATATGGACTTCATCGCAGGCTTGCCAAGGTCTCGCAGACAACATGATTCTATTTGGGTAATTGTCGACAGAATGACAAAATCAGCGCATTTTCTACCAGTAATGACTACCCATTCAACAGAAGATTATGCCAGGTTATTTATTCAAGAGGTGGTGAGACTTCATGGATTCCCAGTCTCCATTATTTCAGATAGAGGTGCAGAATTTACTCCACAGTTCTGGAAATATTTTCAAAAAGGCTTGGGTTCAAAGGTGAACTTAAGTACTGCCTTTCATCCTCAGACTGATGGGCAAGCAGAGCGCACTATTCAGACTTTAGTACATATATTGAGTGATTCTGTGATTGATTTCAAAGGTAATTAGGATGATAACCTATCTCTCATTGAGTTTGCCTACAACAACAGTTATCACTCTAGCGTCCAAATGGCTCCATATGAAGGTCTTTAAGGGAGAAGATGTAGATCTCCTATTGGATGGTTTGAAGTTGGTGAGGCAGGGTTGATAGGACCAAATTTAGTTCACCAAGCTATGGAGAAGGTGAAGTGATTCAAGAAAAGTTGAAAATGGCACTGTAACGACCCGAGAGCACCCCTAGTCGTTACCGGCGTATTCGACCTCACGGAGGTCTTATACAAGGCCTTAGCATTCGTCATAGCATTATCATAGAAAAATAGCGGAAAATTTAAAACTTTTCTATAATATAACACAAGACTTAAAAGTCACCTCATTTAAATCTTTAATACACAATCGGATTACTACGTCTCAATGTAGCCATCTTAAAACACGACTACAACATAAGAGGGACACATCCCTTACAATACAAAAGAAACTACTATCTAGTACAATGAACTTAAGGAAACTCTTTAACATAAAGGTCCTTGAATCTTTAAGGACACACTGGAACTTGGGAATAGTAAGCCAAGCTCATCACTTCTAGGAAAGTCCTTTAGCCACCACCACCTACACTTGGTGTAAAAAGATGAAGAAGAATGGTGTTAGTACAAGAATGCACTAAGTATGATAACAATGCAAAAACATGCTTTTAAGAGGACATTTAGTTGGAAACCATGCATCATGCCTTTTTA
>JAJOOO010032028.1:0-10856 GCA_029582685.1 Solanum piurae
CCTTAATGAAATGATTTACAACCACACAAATTTCTATCATTCATTTTGGACCACAAGTTTTAAAAGTCTTTCCATTTTTCTTAAAGTTTGTGCCAAATCAAAGTACATCATATAAAATGGGACGGAGGGAGTAATAATTTGATGGAATGGGTCGACTAGTTAGTTTGGTAAAGAAGATAAAAAAGAAGTTTTTTTTTTCTTTCGTTTTGAAATATGTGATATTTATATTAATGTTTGATTAAATTTAAATTTATATTAAAATACAAAGTAAGTATTTTAGCAAAGATATTTTCATATTTAGTATAACTTTCATTCAAAATATTTTACGTAATTAAGAATGAAATATTATTTATCGCTCTATGACAATCTTTGATAAATTAAGTAAACTTATAAAGGGAAAAGTTTGATATTGCTTTTTCTTCGTGCTATAGGAATGTACGAATTTTTTTTTGATTTTTTTAAGGTGCATTGAATTGTTGGGATCTTGTAGATTTTGGATTAAGATTTGAATTAAAATGGAATAATTACTTTGGATATTGTTAAGATATGTAATAGTGTTACCAAGGAAATAAATTACTTTTTCTGCATGCTTTTGGAAAGTACGATATTTTTTTCTTTTTCTGAAGATGCATTGAACTTGTTAAATTTTGTAGGTTTTGGATCAAGATTTGAATGAAAACGACATGATTTTGGAATAATTACTTTAGATATTGTTAAAACATATCGTCTAAAGAAATATATTGTGCTATAAAAGTAAATTTTATTAAATTATGTACACTACATCAAAAATGATTAATAGCAGCAATTAATTCTTAATTGCCGTTAAATATGTATTTTTAGTGGCAATTAGCACTCTTTGTATATGTCCCTAAAGCCTTTAGCGACATTAGTTCTAATGTCACTTAACTAATGCCGGTAAAGACTTTACCACTCTTTATTAGTGTCTATATTTATTGCCGCTAAAAGTTGTTTTTATTGTAATGGTATAATATTTCGTAAGAACTTATTTGAAAATTGTGTGTAATTATTAATAATGAGAAATATTGTTTATTATCATTATATATTATGTTAGGATAATAAGTATTTTTTATTTTTAATTAAAAGTTTGGAATTCATGAAGTTTTGAAAGTGGAATCATTTTGATAGTTGAATATTTATTGTTTTTAGATTTTCTATTTACTTAACTATCAGGCTTAAAAATGAAATACTAACATCCTACTATCCGTCTTAAAAATGAAATACTAACATCCTAATATTATGCTTAAAAATAAAATACCAACATCCTACTTTCAGGCTTAAAATGAAATGCTAACATCCTATATAAAATTAATGGCTATTTTAAGAGATGGAGTGGAATTTTATTTTTATATTTTTCTAAAAACTCCTACAATATATACCAAAAAATATTGTAAATAGAGATGAAAAACATGAGCTCTTTAGGTCCATAACCAGAGAGAGGTTAATTCGTTTTTTTTTCTTTTCAATTTTCCACCTGGTGTTTGGAGTCTGCATTAGAGCTTTGATTAATTTAGATCACGCACTGCAAGATCCATTCGAGGGTAGTGCTCCCAACAAGATTTTCTTCATACTCAAAACTCGAACCCGAGATCTAGTTAACGATGAATTAGTTTCACCACTGCACCACAACTCATATTGGTAGAGAAAGGTTAATTATAAGTTATGAAAAATCACACAACCTTGTGGGTGTGTTTGGTATGGAGGTAAATGTTTATTGATTTTTTTCATGTCCGATTGATCAATTTTTTTGAAATATATATTCTCTAGAAAAATAAGTTGCATGAAAAAAGACTTAATGAATGTAGGAAAAACTTTTACAAGTGATATTTGTGTCATTTAAGTTGGGGGGTTTTGTCACTTATCCTGTATTTGATACTTGTATTAAAAGTGAAAGTAAATTTAATATGGGTGAAAATCATTTACAAATTACAGCCCCAACTTTAGTTTAAAATCTAACCCCTCCTCCAACTTTGAGATATAGTTATTATCTCAAATACTATAAATCGCATTATACAAATTTAAAATCGAATTATGACAAAAACATATATTTCCTTTATTTAAAATCATAGCTTACAATTATACTTAATAATTAAACTCCATATTATGACATTAATGGAAAGTGATGTTCCTTTGTTCTAATCTCATAATGTTATTTGACTAAGTATATATATATATTAGTAGTAGTACACTAATTTGGAGGAAACAATGCAGGTAAAATTGTGTATATATACTAGATATTTATGGTCCCTATATTTATTTTTTGAAATACATGCATAATAATAAAAGTTTAATGCGTCAGATTGTCGTTAATTAGGAGGAATATGATCCGGCATGCAACACTTCCATTGGCAACCTAAGCAATATATTGCTACTTCCTCTGCGACAAATTTTCCTATCGGCCATGCGAATTGCAACCATTGGGGCCTAATCGGGTCATTCATCGATCCAGTTGTACCTTGAGCATCATTTGCTGCACCCACATATACGGTTCTCTTATTAGATATATTAAAATAAATAATGGTAAATACGCTATACTATCTATCGAGAATTTTTGTATCAATAAAGGCAAAACATATAGATGGGAGTTTGCTCAAGTAATTAAGCACTTTTCTCGATAGATGGGAGTTCAAATCACACTGAAAAATAAGTAAATAAGATAGAAAGCTTACATTTGAGTGATGGATCAATTAGTGAAGGACCAGTGGGTGTGTCCCTGGCAGTAACCTCTGAAGACATCATAAGAAACACAAACAAACAAAGTGTTATAAGAAAAAGATTTGTCTTGAAACCCATTTTGATCAATAGACTCCAAAATGTGTTTGAATTATTGATGTGCAATTTTTCTCCTATTTATAGAAATTTTTGGATTGAAAGATTTTGGTGACCAAACTTTATCATTTGGGTAACTTTAAGATAATCTTTTTTGGTGGAAAAAACAATTTCGAGTTGCCTTTTCTCTCTCTCTTACTATTATGAATATGAAAATAATGATCAAAATTGAATTCACATGTCAACGATAGAACCAGACTCCTTTTCATTCCAAAGTTCTTATATTGTATATATGTATATTCACAAATGCTAAATTTTATAGAATTAACTTCTCATTAATATATTCTATTATCGAAATTCAACCCAAATCACCATGAATTTAAAGGTTTAGGTTGAAGGCATAGCCGCATGGCTGATTTACTTTAATTTAAAGTTGTGTTTGGGGAAAAGTTTGGTAACATTTATGTGGTTAGGTCTTAGCACAAAATTGATAAAAACACTCTTCTCGAATTATTTTATGTATTAAGATTTAAGGGTGCATGTGTTAGGTATAAGAGGAAAATGTTTTAGGTTTTTTTTCCCCATGTTTGGTCGAGAAAAATAAAGGGAAAACAATATTTCACTACCATATCTACTATTATTATCTATACTTTCAAAATATTACATATTTTACTACTAATTAAGAGTTTCCTACCATACATTGAGGAAGATACACTTATAGATATATGTATTTTTGCTACCAGATACACTAAAATAGGGAGAGATGCGAGCAAGATTCATATGTATTTCATCATATACATGTATATGTATGTATCTGGTGTAGTTCACATATATCTGAGATGCCAGATACATGCGAGAGTGGCGAGCGAGATGTGAGAGAGACAAGCGAGATTTGTTATGTATCCCCCGATACATGCGAATCTACTTAAATACATTAACATATCCAGAACAAATTTGACCCCATGCATGTATCTTGAGATACATGTATCTACATATCTGAAGGTATCTAGACGCACAAAATTATGATAAGATACACAATAATGCAAATTGAACTGTATCTAGTTAATTAACTCATGAATCAGTGAAATTTATGGACATAAATTTTATAATCATACTCGATGTTTCATTATTCAACCATTATTTGAGCTAAAATCTCGTGAGGCTAATGTGTCGATAGTGAGGTATGTACACGATAGGGACATTTACGCCTTCATATCCAATAATTATAATTACATGTTAGTTTAGCATAATTTAATTGCAATGTCACCTTCATAAGTGTTGTGTGCTGAATTATATCCTCGAGTCACTATAATAAAAATAGCTTTTAGCGGTAATAAATATACACATTAGTTAATTGTCATTGGATTCAGTGTCGCTATAGACTTCATGGATATTTTTAGTGTAATGACGGATATAAAAACACATGGTTAGAAACATAGCCGTTTTAGCTCAATTGACAGTCTCTATTTTATTAATTGTAATTAATTAATATACATTGTAACCAAGTAATCAAGATAAAAATCTACATCACCTATTATCAAGGTTAACCTCTTAATATGGTTTAGTTCTTATTAAAACTTGATTAATTAGTCCTCAAAATACTGACTGATAAAATTAAACTACTCCTCAAACGTCTCATTAAAACTTACAAAATGTACTGTAAATTGTAATATTGAGTTTTTAATTAGAAGTTATGTGTTTTAGTTCTTTTTGTATTTTTTGCGCAATTCACTCATAATAAATATACTTTTATAATTATATTTGTCATAGTGGATATATAAATATTTTTAGTACAAATGGTCGTTGTTATATTGGATAAAATTCATAGATTCATTTTGATTGATTTTTGCGATGAACTCTCTTGATAAAATCAGGATCATCTTGTAATTCATCTTATCCGATAAATTATCTAACAAAATTTGAAACTTTGGCTCATTTTCTTTATTCTTTAATCTGATTCTGATTGCTTGACTCACATTAGTTATAACTAACCATTTCAGTAAATAATTTAAATTTAAAATAAATATAGAATGACATATATATATATAAAATCATTTATATAGAACTGTAAAGTGAATGAATACGGAGAAACCATATATGTATTCATATTTTTCCTTTATTTAAACATAGTAATTAACTTATGCATGCATACATTTTATAAAAAGAGAAATTCTTTTAGGGTGTACAATATATGTAAACCATGCAACTTCTGCTATAATTTATATTCTCAGATTATTTGATAAAGTATATATTATAATCCATATTAATTTAATTATATAATACTAATCACAACACTGGCACACGGCGCAAGCAGTCTCATAAATTGTTCCAAATCCAATTTTACCCAAAGTACCCCATTGGTGGGGCTTAATTGAGTCATTCACATCCCCAGTTACAGTTGTACCTTGAGCTTCATTTGCTGCACAAAGTAATTATTATCATTAATAATAATTTTAAAAAAATGATGCATGCATGTGATTTATATTAGATGTTTTTTTTTTTCTCTTTGTTTCATATTTTTTCATCAGAAAAAAGTCATTCATCTTCGATTAATTTATTTAATCGTGGTGTTTGATCTGTTAGATCATTAAATAATTTATATTCTCGTTATTAGCAAATCGTCAATATTTATCCTTAATTTTGATAGAACTCTAGCATATAGATTGGGAGGATTTCACGTCTCAAAAATACTTCGAAAAACTAATAATTTCATGTTTAAAATATTTCCATTTTACTTTTGGTTATGATTAAATTAAAATCATCATATGTTATACTTTAAATTAGGAGCGCTGTTAGGATTAAGGGTAAATATGAAATGATTTGCTAATGGTAAAGGTACGAATGATCCCAAAATGTTATATATGACTAAGATACTTTATTTTATTTGTATCGGTACATAGCTCAGTCATCTAGTTCTTTGCTGATTAATTACATAGTGTATTGTGTGTTTAAACTTCATCAAAAAAATTTAGTGTGTTTACTTTTTTATGTTTTAACTTCTTTAATGAAAATTTTAATTATGTTATTACAATTTGAACATTATTTCTTAGGGAAGAATTTAAAGAGTTGTAGAAGTACTTGCACTTGAGTGAAGGACCAAAAGATATGTCCCTAGCAGCAACCTCAGAAGACATCATTAGAATCACAAGAAAACAAAGTGTTATAATCAAAACATTTGTCTTGAAAAACATTTTGATGAATTAATTGTTAGGGTAGTTTCTTCCATTCCATATCATTAATGAACTCTAAATTAAAATGTGTTTGAATGATATATTGATTAAAATTCCTCCATTTTCCTCCTATTTATAGGAAATGAACTTCTAGATATAAAGATTTTAAGTGACCTAACTTATGTCCTCGTTTGGATAACTTTAAGATAATTCTTTTTTTGAATTTATTATCATGAATGATTTCTACCTGAAATATGATTAATGCTATATCTTAAAGTTTTTATTTGTTTTGATAATCATTATATTTATCGAATTAACTCTTCATTAATGTATTTTTTTCATCGAAATTTAATCCAAATCATGATTATTGTATTTTCTTTAAATAAATCTTCTAAAAAAAAGAAGAATAAAAAAGGGAGCAACAGACAAATTCTCTAGAAAAGTATAACAAGAATAAAGAAATTAACTAATTACCATTTGAAGTAAGAATTTTAAAATGAGTTTATATTATGTTCTTGTTAAATACTCCATTAATTTAATTAACGGTTTAAGTTGAAGACAAGAAGGCATAGCAGCATGGCTGATTTACTTTAATTTAAAGTTGTGTATGTGAGGATAAAAGTTGGGCAGCATTTATGTAGCTAGGGCTTAGCACAAAATTGATAAAACAACTATATATAGTTCATTTTTTAGATATAAGTCCAATGTGGTTTTAAACCAAATTCTTTAAAAATCAGGTTGATGACTACTTTTCTAATGGGAGTACGAAAATAAATTTTATAAGTGACATTTCAAGTTTATTAAGAACCTTGTTTCTCTTCCTGAGTTGTGTAATGTGCCAATATTGCCTAGGCATAATTAGGAGACTTCTTTCACTAATCTTCTTTAAGAGAAAACTTATTGTAATTGTATATTTTTTTCGAAACCTGAATGTAAGGGGTTTGCCTTCTGGGTCGAGCTCATTACACTGGGCTTGCCTAGTGCGAGTTACCTCTCTTGTGTGGTTTGTGAGTGTTTGCAACAAATTTTAAAGTGACGGGAAATAAAATTACAATCACAAAAAAATATAAAGAAACATAATTTTATTCATCAAGATTGCATTGCAGGTACAATTATGTTCCCCCCTTGATTCTCCTTTCACAAAATTTATCAGGGCCGTTAGTGGCGTATTTCTCGAAACTTGGATGATTTGGATTTGACCTCTATATGAATAACTTTCAAACGTATTAATTGATTTTTCTAAAGTCCATTTCCGTAGTTTATCAATCAAATAAAGATTTACATATCGATTGTTATCTCATTGTTTTTTCGAGTTAAATGAGTCTTTTCTTAAATTTACTTCTCGAAATGTGCAATTTTAATAAGAGAAGTCCACTAATTGCTTAATTTTTGTGAGAGTAGATGTGCATCATCTTCTTTTTGGTCCCAATTTATTATACCCTTTTAGACCACGTTCTAACAACTCTTGTGCAATTTGAAGATTTTTTGAGAAAATATTAAATGATGATCTAAAATTCATAAGTCACTGCAAACATTAGAAGATAATCTAATAAATTTGTCGATAAAATTGAACAATATCAAATATTATATTCGAGTCTAATGTTGTTTAAAAGAACAATCTTCTAAAGACTAGATTATCATAATTTTTAAAAATATGAACCAAATTGAAATGTTGTCGATACATTCTCATAAAAGATAATTGCACATTTAACAAATCAAATAAAAATATATAATAGATATTTATCGTTTTTTTTTTTTAAAAAATGAACGACTATTTATGTCAATTTTCCTTTTTAGCAAATTTCCCCAAAACATGGGCTTGTTGTTACACTTAGGCCCAAAACTAAATCTTTTTGGTAAAACCCAACCTCTCTTCTTCTTCTTCTTCTCGGGTCTGAAAAATTACAGAAGCAATTCAGCTCTAATACTACAAAAATGTCACAATTTTGGAAACCAGGAACTGAACGGCCCCGTCTTGTAGATGATGAAGAGGGTGGTGTTCTTCTCTATGCTACATCTTCTTCCTCTTCCTCTTCCTCTGGGTAACTTTTTTTTTTTTTTTTTAGAATTTCATTTTTTTTTGTATATGTTATTTATGTAATATTTGTGGGATTTCAAGATTTGGGTATGGGAGTTTAGAGAAGCAAAGGCAGAGGTTGCCTGTGTACAAGTACAAAACTGCTATTCTTTACTCAGTGGAGACTCATGCTACTACCATTATTGTTGGAGAAACTGGAAGTGGAAAAACCACCCAAATTCCTCAGGTTTGTTTTTCTTGATTTTCTGTAAAGTTCATATTTTTAATTTAGTATGATGTGAAATGTCCTCCTTGGAAAAATATTTGACAGTATTGAACTTGTTGGGGTCGGCTATATGAATCCTCAGACCTTAATATCCGTTATGATTTAGTATTCCGGCATTCAACATAGTTAGACTATGAACTGTCTTCCATTAATCAGAACTGTGGTGGAGCCATGACTTCATTAAGGGAATTCAAAATATAAAGAAGAAAATTCATGAAGAAGCGATGAGAATTCAGCATATAACATATACTAGTATTAAGTATATATACATTAAAAGGGAAAAAGATTGACCTATCTATGCAGTGTAGGTGTCAGTTGACTCTGTCTTGGACAAAGGTGGCTCTGGCACAATTTAATAAGGGGATTAAAAAATATGCCTGAATGCATCTTTGTCACTACAACTTCACTTATATCAAGGGGATTCTAAAACTTATATACATACAAAAAGATTTATGTTTTAACTTTTTTACACAGTATAGTTTTCTGACGAACTTCCTTATTTGTGGTTTTGAGGGGAGGGGGAGTTATGCAGCATGTGAGGTGGTATCAGTAATAATTTTGAGTTGCAAAGGGTGGAAGTATGTCTATATGTTTGTAGGAGCAAGAGATATGTAGTGGGACAAAATTGCTTAGCCTCATAATGGCAGTGAATTGTTTCTCCGTAATTTGGTTTAAAATTCTCCAATAGTTTTGGCAACCAAACATCAGAAATAATTTTACAAAACAACCATTTTTTCTGCTAAACATATTACTGTCAAGTGGAAACATAGGTATAGTATCTTTATTATTTGTCTGAAACATGTGAATGAACATATTGTTTTAGTTTGGTTAACAAAATATACTCTTTTAGAAACTTGAAAACTTTAATGGTATTTGATACATTTTAATGTGCGCAGTACCTGAAAGAAGCTGGTTGGGCTGAGGGAGGGCGAATGATTGCTTGTACCCAACCAAGGAGACTGGCAGTCCAGGTATAGTATTCTGTTACTGAGCTCTATATGCTCTTTAATAAGTGAACTTTTGTGTCTTATATGTTTGTCTTGATATCATTCTAATCGAGAGTAGATGCAAGCCATATGGCTGCTTGTGAGGGACAAATATATTTGTACTTGTAACTTTATTTTTGAGACTCTCCTGGATACTTGTATTTACGATTAAAGTAGTTACTCTTCTGTTTTGGTTAAGAAAGTGAAAATCGTTACTATTGACATCTAGTTGGCCCAAACATATAGTTAGAGTGGATTATAATCCCACATTGATTGGTGGTTTGCTTGTATGGATTTGGGCAATCCTCCCCTCTTGAGCTAATTTTTGGGGTTGAGTTAGGTCCAGATGTCATATCCTTACATGGTATCAGTGCTAGGTTCATCCCCGTTTGGGCTCCAGGTCCATGCTTTAGTTGGGTCTGGGCGTGAAGGGTGTGTGTGTGTGTGTTAGAGAGGGTTAGACCCATATTGGTTGAGTAATGTACTGGTGGTTTGCTTATGTGGATTTGGACAATCCTTCCTTCTTGAACTAGCTTTTGGGGTTGAGTTAAACCCATGTGTCATATCTTTACACATATGATATTGAGGATCAATGCAGACATCCTGCTCATAATCTTTTGGACCATAATATCTCTTATGGTTCAGTTATTTTGAAACACATCTTTTATGTTGTAGGCAGTTGCTACGAGAGTTGCCGAAGAAATGGATGTTAAACTTGGTGAGGAAGTTGGTTATACTATTCGATTTGAAGATATCACGAATGAGGTGGGAGCTCTTTCTTTGTACTTACCTTTTTTTTGGGATAAAGGAAATAATCTTTTGCTTCATCATCAGTTTTTTAGAGTTCATACTTCATAAGTTCCTAAAAGAACAGATAAATCTTTTGACATCTGCTGGGATTGCATATTTCAAGGTGTGAGGTCCTGTAATGTTCTAGGAAAGAAATTAAGTTTAGTTTAGCATTTCCATGTGATTATGTTAACCTGAAATAATTTGTTCCTTTTTTTGGATAAAATATGTTGACCTGGAACAGTAATGGTGGTGTTCTTTCACTACAGGAATTAACTAGGGTCAAATTTCTTACTGATGGGGTTTTGCTGAGGGAAATGATGGACGATCCTCTATTGAGCAAGTATAGGTACTGTTTATGCTTTTTATGCTTTTTATGCCTTGGAAGGGTTCGAGTGCCTCCTCTTCTATCTTCTTCATCATGTAGTGCTGCTTTAGTTCTATTATTTACACCCTCATTCTTGACTTTTAAGTAGAGCCGTCAATATGGGCTAGGCCCGTTGGGCCGGCCTGGCCTAACCCGGAATTTAATAGGGCTGGGCTAAGATTTTTGGAGTCCATTTAAGAAAAGGACTTTCTAGCCCGGCCTGAATAAGCCTGCAGATTTGTGGGGCTTGAGAAATATAGGTAGGGCCGGCCCGTGGGCCAATAAAAATTAATTAAAAAATATAATATAATATTAACATTTAAAATTAAAGAGAGTCCAAACTCAAAATCTATTTAAAGTTTAATTCCCTAAAATCTTTAGGGAATCACTAATAGACCGTAGTTTATTTATTCACCATCCGCAACCGTCTTCTCTAGTTCTCTTACTAGTTTGT
>JAJOOO010032029.1:0-12214 GCA_029582685.1 Solanum piurae
CTAGATGACTTAGACTTTTAGAAACCGAAACAAGATCTGAATCCTTTATAGATTAGGATCAGATTTACAATGTAAGCACATGAGACACAAAGCTCTAAATACAACAAAGACTCTTCTTCACTCTATCAGGTCCCTTTGTTGAGTTGAGCAATGTTCTTCTTTGAAGATGACCTTCTTTTCAAGCTTATAAATTTTCAGAGAAAATCCAAGTTTAGTTTGCCAAATCTTAAGTTTGTGTTTTGTGTTGGGAGATTATATTAAAATGAACACAAACTCCTTGGGACCGCCCATTGGCTGAGAGCCTGCTGTTTAGAAAAGTTGTTCACCTACCATATCAGAGGTGGCAGCTTTTCTGACAGTTGTGTTGTCACCTTTTCATATCGCAGTCTTGCAGGGACCAAGTCCCTTGCAAACTTCTTTGTGGGTTCTTGAAAAGGCTTGCTGGCTGACTTCCTTCTTCAGATGAATGAATTTAATATGGTGTTTGTCATGTAGAAAATATCAACCATAAAGAGTTATTACCCATTGGACAAACACCCTCGTTCATTCTAATTGGTGCAGTACGTTGACGCCTCACCAACCTCTAACACGACAGCTTTACAACTGTACCCCATTATAGATCTGGACGAGAGAACTCTGCCTGGGACCAGGTCCCTGCGTTTGTGAGACACTGAAGCATACAATCTCGTCCGCTCTTCCTATTGGTGTAGGACACTACACTTTTCACTTACCACCTGACATGACAACTTTACAACTGTACTCCATTTATATCTGGACGAGAGCACTCTGCCAGGACCAGGTCCCTGCATTTGTGAGGATCATAAAAACACTTAGAATATAAAATTTCCCCCTTTTTTTGATGATTACAAAGAAATATTCCTCACACTAAGTTTATTCATTCATTTCCCTGTCAGCAGTCCCAATAACAAGGATTTGGTTCCTTGTTTGATCGATAAGTTTGTTAAATCATCAAAACTTCATATCAACTTCGAACTAACATCTCATATCAGCTTCGAACTAACATCTCATATCAGCTTTGAACTAACATTTTCCCCCTTTTTGATGATAACATACTTATTCACCAGTTCCCCCTATCAACAAGAACTCTTCAGGTAACTGGAGTTTCATCATCCCCAAAGTTTGTCAAATCATCAAAACATCAAAATAGCATTTCCCCCCTTTTTGATGATGACAAACAACTTCTACCCCCTATCGGCAGGACCAGGTCCTCTTCAAGTAGCTAGCATTGATTCCCCTTATCGGCATGACTATGTCCTCTTCAAGTAGCTAGTATTAATTCCCCCTATCGACATTACCCATGTCTTCATCAAATAGCTAACATCATTGATCTCATACCTTAATAATTTTCCCCCTTTTGACATCATAAAAAAGGGTTAAAGCAGTAAATCAAGTTGACAGAAATGCAGTTCAAGCAAATTCATGGCCACTTGGGCAACACTGAGCATGAGTAAAAAAATGCATAAAGTAATGAGACAAGCCAGTAGAAGCAAGACAATTTTCATTCATAAATAAAAGATCAGCCATCAAAACATTGCAAATATGATTACGAATGAAAACCAGAACAATGCCCACTTAGGTTCGATAGAAAAAAAGGAATGAGGACTGATTTAGAAAGTTAGGAAGAGAAGGGATGACTTAGAGGCAAGGGATTGAAATAATAGAATTAGTAGAGCATATCACTTAGCATGGTATTTTTTTCAGAAGCTTCTTTTAAAGTTCTGCATGCTTTGCTGCCAAGGCAACATGTTGAACCTTCAGGACTGCCAGTTTTTTTTTTTTTTTTTTTTTAAACTTGGTCCCCCGGATAGTTCTATTTCAGAAGTTGAGCCTTTAGGCAAGCCATTTCAGTATATCTGTTAGCTATAGCAGCTATCATAGCTTCCAAAGCAAGGCTGAGTTTCTCATGCTAGAAAGATTGATGAACTCAAATGCACTCAGGGCCTCCGAGATAAACAGATCAATAATTGAGGAACCATATCAATTTGTTTTTTTTTATCAGACACCCTCCTGTTCAGAATATCAACTTCCCCCTTTTGAACATCATCTTTTCCACATCTTCCTTTTGCTTGGTGGACCTGGTCCCTCTTCATACTTAAAACATATTTATCATAAAATCTCCAGTAGGAACAAATTGTTTGACCATTTGAAGTGTTTTTGAGAGAGGAGGAAAGAGGGTTTTAAAAGTTTCTGATCTTGGAGGGGTATTTGAAAAGAAATATTGAGTATAAAGAAAGTGAAAAGGGTGTATTATGTGAAAGAAGGTTTCATGTAGGCATTCAAAAGATGGGACAACGATCAGATACCTGAATGACAAACGTAACAGTTCACATGCATAATTCAAACTGCAATGTTAAGAGTGCTAACCTTTGAGAATGAACCAGGTCCCTCTCTGAAGTTTGAATGTGATTTGCCTATATCTGTCCTGACATCTCCTTTCCTTCAGCCCTTTTTCCATGTGTGTATACCTACAAAAGGTATGAAACTGAATTTGCTAAAACATACATAACTTAAAAGCAAGGATACCTGCTCCCTTTGCATAGTCATGAGAAAGTTGATTGCTTCAGGCATGATCCATTCAATCCAGTTTCAGCATTCCCAACTTCAGTTTGATTATCTCAGCCAGGTCTTCTAAGAGCTTCAAGCTGCTGCTTGATCTACAAGAATTGATCATATCAAGCTGCACTTGCTACATTCTCTGCCTCAATTGATGAAAGAGCAACTGAATCTTGCCTTTTAGTTCCCCATGAGTGAGAGATCAACCTATAGCATAATCCACTCCTGAGGTACTCTTTCCATCAACTTGATACTCAGCATAATCAGCATCACCATGTACTCCAAATCAAATGTCTCCTGATGGACATAATAGGACCGGGTCCCCTGTCTTCTGCAAATGTCTCAAGATTCTCTAAGCAGCCTTCAAATGTGATTCCTTAGTACAAGAATGGAATCTCTGAACCAGGTTCATCAACATCCAGCTTCAAGTTAGTGCCCATGAGAGTATGAACTGTCTAGGCATCCATAACATGAAACCTTTTCAGCACCTTTTCTGAACTTGTACCAGGTCCCTATCTTTGTTCAAACATCAATTGACCTGATCACGCTGTGTTATGTTCTTCCCTTCAGCTAAGTCACTGTGAGTACATACATGTTCTTGACAAACTGGTCCTTGATTAAGCCTTAGGTGAAGATGTCAGCCACTTGATCTTTCATTTTGCAAAACTTTATGATGACATTACCTCTTTTTAACATTATCCTAACTTCAAGTATGTTAAGCCTTTTGAGCAGCTCATTGATGTACTTTTCTGGACAGCCAAGGGTACCTTTAGTGGTTTGCTGAATGTGTAGCTCTAAGAAGAAATATCCCATCGTGCTCATTTAGAACTCACTACCCATGAATGCGGCAAACTCTTCAGAAAATAATTCAAAAGGTTGGTCCAAAGATGACATCATTGATATACACTTGAATAATCAGCAATTGATTTCCTTGTGATTTCAAAAAGAGGGTTTTGAAAATTTTACCTCTTTTGAAGCCATTGTAGAAGAGGAACTTGGACAACCTATCAACTTGTTGGGGAACCGAGTGTCATACTTTGTTTCTTTCAAACTGAGCTTGATCAGCTTCTTCATTCTCACCTTCAGAATTCACATTATCAGTTTGAACTGCATCATCTTTGTTCAGCACTGTCTACAGGACCGGGTCCCTTATCAGGTTCATTATCTGCATCAGCTTCCTTGAGATTGCTAGATTCATGAAGAGGAAATTCTTCAGCAAGCTCATTGCTTATACCATCTCTCTGAATCTAAAGCATCCCTTCCATCTAAGAATCTTCTTTCTTTTGCAACTTCTCAATTCTTCCGGACTCATCAAAAATCACATGACCACCTTATTATATGCCTAATAAGCCATGCTGGAGGAAGAGTATCCCACAAATACTCTTTCAACATCATTGAGATTACACTTCTCAATATCATCATTTTGGTCACAAAACATGTACTATTCACCATTTCAGCCCAAAAGTCCTTTGGAATATTAACAACCTATATATTCCACTTGAATGATGGTCTGATCTGCTTCCTTTTAACACAAGCATCACAAACTTTGTCATCTGTAAAATTTATTTTGAGCAGATCGAGGACCAGGTCCTTTGACACAAGTTTGTGCAGTAGAGAAACATTCACAAGAGCACGTCTCTCATGCCATACCTCAGCATTCTCACTTTGAGCATTAAGGCAAGTGAGACTGTCACAATGAACATCAATCAGATCAGCAATACACATGTTCTTGCATCTCTTTTCTATCAAGATCATCACCCGAGAGAGCAAGTTTGTGAACACATGTTCTTTCCGATAAGAACTTAACTTTATTTCATTCATCACAAATCTATGACACACTTAAAAGATTGTACTTCAACCATTGACATAGTATACATTCTCAATAGTGTGTTCCATAGATTTCCCAATCATGCCTTCACAAAAAAAACATACCTTTTCTGCCATCGCCAAATGAGACACCTCCACTTTGAAGTGCCTTGAGAGAGAAGAAGTTTTCAGTTTCCCAGTCACGTGCCTTGAGCATCCGCTATTCATGAACCAACACTGACTGCTGCTACTTCTTTTCACAAGAATACCATATCACTTGTTAGCCTTGGGAACCCACTTTAGTTGGAGTTCCCAGTAAGCAGATAAATGAGTGATAAGAGAATTCTTTGTCCAGTGAGGCAGATTGCTTTTTTTCAACTTAGGACCATAAGTAGGACCAGGTCCCTTCTTCAATCTATTCCGCGGTTTGGAATAGTTTGACGAACTTCCTCCATACTTTTTCAACACATGACAATCTCTCTTAAGATGTCCATCTCGACCACAATGCACACACAACAGATCATCATCAGCATCAGAAACAAATTTGTTGTGAGGATTGTATGGGGGATCTATCTTTTTGCAGCCCAACCTTCTTTTACTGTTGTTGCCTTGACCAATCAGATTTGTAAGTATCTTAGAGGAGTTGGTCCATTTGAGGGATTTTTCAAGATCCTCTTTTACACTGACCATGTCCCTCTCCAACTCCAGATTTCTTTCCAAAGCCAATTTCATCTTCATTTCAGCAGTATGCAACTTATTTTCAAGCTCCAACTGCAAGCTGCTTGCCTCATTTTTTCCTATAAAAACGGTAGTAGTTATCCCCTTTATCTTTTCCTTCAGTTCTAGATTTTCAACTTCTAGAACAACCATTTGATTTTCAATATCAGATATTTGGGCAACTAAAGCAATTTTTCCATCTTGAGAGATGTCTAGGCTATTGTTCACGAGATCATCCTCAGTTGTTAGCTTACTTATCACATCAAGTAATACAACATCTAGCTTTCTCAATTTACTGGTAGAAAAAGTATTCAAGTTTTGCTTGAAATATGATAGGGTTACCTTTTCATCAGCATCCTTCTCATCTACTTTGCCATGAAAGCATCATTTGAGTGCTCAGAATCATCAGAATTACTTGAGGAATTTTCCCATGCATCCATATCCTTCTTCACTGCTTGGGAAAAAGCTTCTCTTCTACTTATCTTGGGATGGACCTGGTCCCCACTTTTGTTCTTGTATCCTTCGGACTTGACACATTTCTTGTGCTCACCCTTGTGCATAGGGCAATCTCTAATGAAGTGGTCTAGTTTACCACACTTGAAACACGAGTCATTTGAGTTTGTAGCCTTGTCAAGATTTCCTTTCTTCATTAGAGCTCCGCATTTTCTCATAATATTTTGAAATCTTCGAGTGAGATAGCCCATGTTCTCATTTATATCAAGTACTTCACTTTGTGACACCTTGAGAGCAAGTGATGTTTACCTTTTTGCATCTCTCTCTTGATCAACATCATCAGTCAGATGTTCCCTCATGTCTTCACCCTTGAGAATGAGACCTTTACCTTTTCTATGCATCTCATGAACTTGAAGATGCTCAAATAGTGCATTTAGAGTCGCCTCTTCAAGATCCCTTGTCTCATCAACAAATATAAATTCATTTGTCCAAGATCTAGGAAGAATTTTCAGTATCTTAGAGACTTGCTTGCACACCGAAATGGATTCATCAAGAAACATGAGCTCATTGGTGATGGTAGAGAATTTGGTACACATTTCATGAATAGATTCACCTTCTTTTATGGTGAAGCTTTCAAGTTGAGTAGTAAAGAGATCTAACTTAGATTTCCTTATTTCCTCAGTGCCCTCATAAGTTTTTCTCAACAGATTCCATATTTCCTTAGCTGATTCACACGACGAAATCAGATCATATTCATTTACGCTAAGGCCACACATCAACAACTTCCTTGCTTTATGATTTTTCTGGACCAATCGTTTGTCTGAGTCGTTATACTGTTTTCGCATTTTAGGAATGACTCTTGTGACCTCTCCATCTATGACCTCCATGGTTGGTACATAGGGACCTTCACAGATGACCTTCCATACTTCACTGTCCTCCGCCATAAGATAGTCAGTCATTCGAACCTTCCAATATCTATAGAACTGACCATTAAGAAGAGGAGGTCTTGTTGAGGACTGACTTCTTTGCTGATTCAGTGGTGATGCCATTTCTCGCAGGAACTTCTCTCTTGGTGTTAACCAGATAAAAAGCCCAAGCTCTGATACCAATTGTTGGAATGTATGCATCCACTTATCAGTCAAGGACCAGGTCCCTTGACTCAGCAAGAACAGTAACTAAAATATGCGTCCATTTGTTTTGATGGGATCAGGTCCTCAGCACAGTTACAATAACAAACAATAAAATAAGTGTTGAAAGTAAAATTGAACAAACAACTTTACTTGGAAACCTCCTTGCTTAAGAGAGTAAAACCATGACCTGTTCTCAACAGGACTTTTCAAACTGCTTCCACTAATCTTCTCCAAGCAAACGTAAAAGCCAATTTACAAAATGAGATTAGCCTGCTAATCTTCACACTAAGCAATACCTCCTATCACTTAGCTGAGCCAGAGCAGATACAACACTGCTCACTATACTAACCCTCACTGTTTAATATATATTTTTCTAAGCGGATACCACACTGCCCACTAAACCACCACCCTCTGGACGATTTAGATTTTGACTAAGCAACAATGATGTTGCCCACTAAATCACCTAACTCTAGATGACTTAGACTTTTAGAAACCGAAACAAGATCTGAATCCTTTATAGATTAGGATCAGATTTACAATGTAAGCACATGAGACACAAAGCTCTAAATACAACAAAGACTCTTCTTCACTCTATCAGGTCCCTTTGTTGAGTTGAGCAATGTTCTTCTTTGAAGATGACCTTCTTTTCAAGCTTATAGATTTTCAGAGAAAATCCAAGTTTAGTTTGCCAAATCTTAAGTTTGTGTTTTGTGTTGGGAGATTATATTAAAATGAACACAAACTCCTTGGGACCGCCCATTGGCTGAGAGCCTGCTGTTTAGAAAAGTTGTTCACCTACCATATCAGAGGTGGCAGCTTTTCTGACAGTTGTCTTGTCACCTTTTCATATCGCAGTCTTGCAGGGACCAAGTCCCTTGCAAACTTCTTTGTGGGTTCTTGAAAAGGCTTGCTGGCTGACTTCTTTCTTAGGATGAATGAATTTAATATGGTGTTTGTCATGTAGAAAATATTAATCATAAAGAGTTATTACCCATTGGACAAACACCCTCGTCCATTCTGATTGGTGCAGTACGCTGACGCCTCACCAACCTCTAACACGACAGCTTTACAACTGTACCCCATTATAGATCTGGATGAGAGAACTCTGCCTGGGACCAGGTCCCTGCGTTTGTGAGACACTGAAGCATACAATCTCGTCCGCTCTTCCTATTGTTGTAGGACACTGCACTTTTCACCTACCACCTGACATGACAGCTTTACAACTGTACTCCATTTGTATCTGGACAAGAGCACTCTGCCAGGGACCAGGTCCCTGCATTTGTGAGGATCATCAAAACACCTAGAATATAACAGTATAGTATGAATTTAGTCAGGATTACAACAAATATAACAAGTCTTTTACTTGTTAGAATCATACATATAGTCCAAGATGACAAGCAACATGTCTGTGGAAAATAAGTTAGTGAGTAGACCTTCTCTTTAGACTTTCCCATTTTTTAATACAGTTTACAGCTAGTAACGTCCTTCTCCCAACGTCCAACCACTAACATGGCAAACTCCGACGCAGCCGATAATCCGGCTAGAATTGATCTGCCAAAAGACAAATCTCTCGACAACCATTCCCAATCACACTTATTCTCCTGCTAACAAGTATATCTCTCTGGTTTATAAGCAACCATTACTAGCAAACATAAATATTTCGTTATTTTAATTAAATAATAATTTTTTTATTGAATAATTATTTATTATTCAAATTATATATTTATTATGTTTATAAATAAATAAATTATTCAGATTCAAATGTTGAAAAATAAATTGTCTTTAATCATTTAATGTTCAAATCTGAATATCTTAACTATTCAGATGTGTACTTTGACTCAGACCTCTTACTCTTAAAGAAAACATATGAGGTCGACCCTATTCAGACTAAACAAGTGATTAAGACAAATGCATTTAATGGCCTAAGGTCTATATCATTCAGATCAGTGACGGACCCAGAATTTTCATGAAGTGGATTCAAGATATAAAAACTAAAACAGTGGCGGACCCAAAATTTTCATAAAGTGGGTTCAAGATAAAAGAGGCAACAGGGATTCGAACCCGGGTGGTCTAGGAAAATTGAACCCTCTTCACCGCTCAACCAAGGGTCACACTTGTGTTAGTGGAGTCAAAAGTTAATATATACATATAAAATTTTAAAAATTGATGAAATATACATGTATATACGGTGTTATTTTTCAACGAAGTGGGTTCATATGAACCCACTTGACCCACTGTAGGTCCGCCCCTAATTCAGATTCAGAGCTCTATAAAGTGCAAACATATGAGGATTTAAAAGGAAGTAAGATGAACCTATCGCAACTAAGGGAGCAATGAATTTCTTTCTAACATATATTGTGCACTTTATCCATCTTCCAAAAAATATATAGTGGGAATGAGAGAGTTGTCTAGGCTAAACCAACTTACCATCCTGGAATGTAAGATAACAGGTGATATAAAAGCATGCTGGTTAGCAAAATAAGAACCAAAGTGCTCTTAAAATAGAAATGCTCAGTCTATATAAAAGGAAAATTAGCACAACATAGAAACCAAGACTTTAATCACATAATGTTGAGGCCACCAGTCACCATGCCTAGACTGCAGGAAACTGACTTAATATGGAACTCAGTATTGCTTTTCAAACAAAGGATAATAGTTTGGCTGGCCTACCAAGAAAAACTACTTATGAAGGAGAGGTTTGTAAGGTTGAATATTATATTCCCAATAATACTAACAAATGTTGCCTTATGTGATGAGGACTAGGAAGAGACATAACTGCAACTTTTTGTAAAATGTGGATGGGCATCAGCAGTCGATAACAGATTGAGTAGCTATCTAGGGATAGCAATACATTGCATAGGAGTGTGTCAGTGTAACACTCCAATTGATCAAGACAAGAAGGTGGAAACATGAGTTCCAAAAGGAGATAGTAGCATTTAAATGAGGGGCACTGATTTACTACACATGGTATTCAACGAATAACAAAAACTTTAAGTAAACAAGTGTATAACTCGAGTTTATTATTACACAAATATAGAAGGAAATACATGAAAGCATATACATGTTGCCATGCACAAAGAAAGCAAATAGATTTCAGGAGTTGATATTAAAACTTATGTAATTAGATGTTGATTTCCTGAGATGTAGTAGTTTGAGCTACCCTTCTTAGAAGATGGCCGAGAACACTAGAGTCTCCTTAGGTTGTACCTATTTGGCTGGTATGGTAATATTTAACATTTTATTTTAAAAAAACATTTTTTTTCGTGTGTTCCTCTCGGGAAGGGTATCGAACACGACTCTTCGATTTTCAGGCAACAATTATTTCCTTATTGTGTGTTTCCATTATGTAAATGTGATATGAGTCTTGGCATCTATGTTGTACTTTTCCTCATGTACTATTTGATCAGAATGACATAGAGATAAAACAAAAATAAAAGTTTCCTCCACACATCTTACTTAGTAGTGTACTTGTATTATAAATTGTTACTTCATTCATGATGTTTGGCCAAGGACAAGCCAATGGTGTTCTTCTCATTTGTACAATTTACTTATGAATGTTATCTTGTCATAATCATGGATCAGTCCTTAATCGTTACTTCATTCATGATATCTGGACAAGGACAAACCAATTAATAGTACTGTTCTTCTCATTTATACTATTTACTTATTAATGTTATCTTGTCAAAATCATGGATCAGTTCTTACACATTATCATTTTCCTCTTTGTCATTCTTCTTACAGTACTAGCTAACTGTATCTTCCAGGTAAATCTAAATGAAATTTGTGAACTGTATGGCTCAAGCTTATCCTTGGATGCTGTTGAGGAATCTCGTCGATGCTTAGGGTTGGAGGCGAGTGCTGCAGTTTGCTTTAAAGCAGCAAGAATTGTTGTCTTACTTATTGACGATGAAATTAAATTCGACAAAAAACTTGACATCAAATGGCATGAAAGGCTGGTACCAACAGTTGGTAGAATACTACAAGTGGAGCATGTTGCTGAAAATATCCTTGAGAAGGTAATGAAAGATTTTATATAGTAAACAAGATACACTACATCATATATATATTGGGCCTTTAATTTCACCTAAAAAGTGTTCCCTAAATTACTACTACTACATACTCCCTCCGTCCACTATTGTTTGTGATGGTTTCTATTTTTAGAGTCAAACTATAAGAACTTTGACTAACATTTTAAGATGTATTTTTTCATCATATTGATATGCAAAAAATTGCAATTTATAGTACTTTTCATATAGTTTTTGAATATCTATTTTTTTTGTTTAAAATATCGAATTAATATAATCTAATTTAACTTTGAAAATTAGTCAAATTGACTTTCGAAAAACGCAACATGACAAATAAAAGTGGACAGAGGGAGTACTTTGATATTGGTTGGACTGCCTGTCCTATCACCAGCAAGTTTGTATCAGGGTAATTAGTTACATTTGGAGGTTCTCTAATATCAAGGAAAAATTCTGTGCAAGGATTGGTGACAATGAAATAAATCCCTTAAAAAATCCGTCAGCTGACATTTTAATATAAGTCCTGAACATTGTTCAACATAAATACCTTAGTTCCAGACTAGGAATTCTATACATTTTTAAAAGGATGGTTTGGTACTTTCCCCTGTTTACGAGTACCTATTGTTTATTCAGACTTTGTGTATAAAGCTGATTATATTTTTGTTTCGTAACATTGAATGAATATTTTTTGTTAGCTCTAGTATATTTTTCTCATTGTTATATCTACTTTCTTAAATTTATTAATATATTTCTCCTCTCATATTCGATTGCAGGGTTCAGATGGAAAGTTGTGGACACTGAGTTCATTTATGGAGACTTTCACTAAGGAACTGAAGTCATATCCTTCAAAGTTTTAGTCTATATATGTTTCTTTTGATTTATAATGAGTTAACATGCCGAAAGTTGTTCCTTAGTGTAGCACACAGAAGGTGATAGAGTTGTTGCCTTTAAAAGTATTATTGCACATCGTAGTGGCCTTGCAATTAATACAAAAGTCACACAAAAGCAGGCTGAGGAGGGCCTGAATGACATTTTAAGTGGTGAGTCTTACAGGATTTGGGGTTCAAATGCATATGAGATATGACTGTCAGGTAATTCTGATTATAGATTCTGTATTTCCAGCCAGGAAGCCAGTCAGAATCTCAAACAAGAGCTTTAGTGATTATATCCTTATGCATGCATTGGAAGTGGCTCAAAATTTTAACTTGCCAATGCAGATAGACACAAGGTGAAAAAAAGACTATCTTTCTGATTACATGTTGTTTGGTTATTTTTATTCCCAGTCCTTGAAAACTACATTTTTCATTACAGTTTAGAGGAGAAGGATTTGGATCTGAGGCCAGGGAATCCCCTTAGGGTGTGTTTGGTATGAAGATGTTTTCCAGTTTTCTCATGTTTGGTTGGGTTAAATGTTTTGGAAAATGTTTTCCAAATCAACTCATTTTCCTCAAATTTAAGGAAAATGACTTCCCTTCAAAACTTAAGGAAAACATTTTTCAAAACTCTCTTCCG
>JAJOOO010032033.1:0-11314 GCA_029582685.1 Solanum piurae
CTTTTCATTTTAATTATGATTTAGCTTCCGCATCAGTTTATTATCTTTAGTATGCTCATGATCATGCCAGCAGGGTTAGCTTGGGATCACTTGTGGTCCTAGGTCCCGTGTCCGCGTCTCGGGGGTAGTCTCAGGGCGTGACACGTATAGTCCCAGAACTACATGCCTCGTAGGTTTATAATTCCCCACTGTGGGCACCATATTTAGTGATCAAGACAGTCATGCCTTTATACCCTTGGCAAGGTATACTGGGTCCTCTCAATGGGGCGCCTACAACAGACTCCACGTCTTAGCTCACGTGATTTTAAGTCGATTGTTGGTAACTCCCACAGTCAAACTTTAGTGCAGTTGACCGGATTTTCAATTATATTTCAGTATTTAGCATCAGCATATCATAAACTTGGTCACTGCATTCAGTTTAGTTCATTTTAGTATGTTTTCAGTATTTTCCGGCATGTTCAGATTATATCAGTGCTTAGTATATTTTGTTCAGCTTTTATCTTATCCTGCATGCTCAGTATATTCCAAGTACTGACGCATACTCTATGCTACATCCTTCCATGATGTAGGTTTAGGTACTCAGCATCCAGATCACTCATAGATCGGCTCCCGATCTCTATTTCGGCAGCTTATGTGGTGAGTTCTCATACTTCGAGGACAATAGAGATGTTTTCTATATTAGATCTTTTCATTTCAGTTTTAGTATTTGATAGAGTTAGCTGGAGGCATGTCCCAACAACTTTAGTCAGTAGAGGCATTTTCAGACATAGTTTAGATTCAGTTTTAGAATTGAGTTTGATCTTTCAGTTGTTATTGAACTCATAATTAATATATAATTCAGATCAGCTTTGGGTACTCCCCACTATTAGTTATATCATGATTTAGCTTCCGCATTAGTTTACCTTTCATAGATATATTCAGTTCTTCTTATGATATACCAGCTCAAGGTTAGCTTGGGGTCATTCGTGATCCTAGGTACCGTGTTTATTTCCAGGGGGTAGCCTCGGGGCGTGAGAAACTTGGTATCAGAGCATTAGGTTCAAGAGTCCTAGCATGTCTGAAAAGCCACACTAAGTAAAGTCATTTCCATGGGTGTGAAGTGCTCCATATCTAATGAGAGGGAGGCTACGAAGTGTTATAAAAAACTTCACTTTCTTGCTATTCTTACCGTGTGTGGGTATGATCTCTTTTCTAACTTATAGTTATGTGTTTCAGATCATGCCTCCTCGTAGAGCTTACGCAAGGAATGCAAGTGCTCAAAATGCTAATGCAGTTCCTCCAATCCCAGATCATGAGGTTTCGAATGCAGAGTTTTGGAATGTTAGCCAGCTCTTTTCTCAGAGTGTGGCTAACCAAAACAATCAGAAGACCTCAATTCCTACTAATGCTAGTAAGGGGTCAGTAGCAGTCAGGGTTTAAGATTTCATTCAGATGAATCCGCCAATATTTCTAGGGTCGCACGTTGGTGAGGACCTAAAGAATTTCATTGATGAATTCAAAAAGATCTTTGGAGTGATGCAAGTAACTGGGAATGATAGGGTAGAGTTAGCATCCTACCAGCTTAAGGATGTGGCTTACATTTGGTTCACTCAATGGAAAGAAAACAGGGGTACGGACGCAGCTCCTGTGACTTGGGAATACTTTACTAGTGCTTTTTTTCTGGATAGGTTCTTCCTGAGAGAGTTGAGGGAATCTAAGGCTCAGAAATTCATTAATTTAAGGCAAGGTACAATGTCAGTCCAAGAGTACGAACTCAAGTTCACCCAACTCTCAAGGTATGCTTCATATATGGTTGTTGATTCGAGGGGACAGATGACTAAGTTTGTGTATGTTGTGTCTGACTTAGTGAAGACAGATTGCAGGAATGCTATGTTGTTAGAGGAGATGAATATCTCTAGGCTCATGACTCATACCCAGCAGATTGAGGGAGATAAGCTTAAGGGAATATCTAAGGACAAAAAAAAGGCTAGAACATGCAACTATGATTACTCCCAGCAGAAATAGGCTGGTGGAAATCGCTCGCAGTGTCAGCAGAAATTGGGTGGTGGAAATCGCTCGCAGTGTCAGCAGAAATCTTCAGCCCCAGCACCTTCATCATCTAGTGCTCCATCCCCCAAGTTTAGACAGGATCATAAGGGTAGGGCATCAGGCTCTAAGTCTCATAGGAGCGCTTCAGGTAGCAGGACATTCCCAACTTGTCCAAAGTATGGTAAGAACCATCCAGGCGAATGTCTTGAAGAGAAAAATGGTGTTTTGGGTGTGGTCAGTCTGGCCATAGGTTGAGGGATTGCCCTTCTGCTAAACAGGGGCAAGGAGGTAACAACCGTAGGTCTCAGTCAACAGCTTCAGCAGCACCAGCAGATCACGCAACTCAACGAGGTGTTTCATCTGGTACAGGTGGCGGTCAGCGCCAGAACAGGTTGTACGCTCTTCAGACTCGCCAGGATCAGGAAGATTCTCCCGATGTGGTCGCGAGTACGTTACGAGTCTTTCACTTAGATGTATATGCATTGTTAGATCTAGGACCTACTCTTTCCTTTGTAACTCCAAATATAGCAGTCAACTTCGGTGTTAGTCCAGAAACTCTTTCAGAACCCTTCTCAGTTTCTACTCCAGTTGGTGACCAAGTTATAGCTAGACGGGTATATAGAATTTACCCTATCATAGTCTCTCATAAAGTCACCTCAACAGATCTTGTAGAGTTAGAAATGGTAGACTTTGATATCATTCTAGGCATGGATTGGTTACATTTATGTTATGCCTCAGTCAATTGTAGAACTAAGATCGTTCGATTTCAGTTTCCAAACGAGCTAGTCTTAGAATAGAAAGGTAGTAGCTCAGTGCCTATAGGTCGATTCATTTCTTACCTTAAGGTTAGAAAGATGTTTTCCAAGGGGTATGGCTATCATCTGGTTCGAGTTAAGGATTGAAACTCCAAAACCCCAACTGTTGAGTCAGTTGCAGTGAGTTTCCAGAAGTGTTTCCAGAAGATCTTCCCGGAGTTCCTCCCGAAAGGGAAATTGACTTAGGAATTGATCTCCTTCCAGATACCCAGCCTATTTCGATTCCTCCTTACAGAATGTCTCCAGCTAAGCTTAAGGAATTGAAAGATCAGTTGAAATACCTTCTAGATAAGGGCTTCATCAGACGTAGTATTTTTCCATGGGGTGCACTAGTGTTGTTCGTGAAAAAGAAAGATGGCTCTCTCAGGATGTGGATTGACTATCGTCAGTTGAACAAGGTCACCATCAAGAAAAAGTATCCCATCCCCGAGATGGATGACTTGTTCCACCAACTTCAGGGTGCTAGTTTCTTTTCTAAGATAGACCTCAAATCTGGTTATCATCAGCTTAGACTCAGAGATAGTGACATTTTGAAGACATCCTTCAGGACTCGGTATGGTCACTACGAATTTGTAGTTATGTCTTTTACACTAACAAATGATCCTGCAGCTTTCATGGACTTAATGAACAGGGTGTTCAAATAGTATTTGGACTTATTCGTTATTGTCTTCATTGATGATATCCTCATTTATTCTCGAGGTGAGGAGGAGAATGTGACACATCTGAGGGTTGTTATGAAAACTCTCAAAGATCGCCAGTTATTCGCTAAGTTTAGCAAATCTGAATTCTGGTTACAGTTTGTCGCTTTCCTTGGTCATGTGGTATCTAGCGAAGGAATTCGAGTGGATTCTCAGAAAATAGAGGCAGTGAAACAATGTCCCAGACCCACCTCTCCAATAGATATCAGAAGTTTTTTAGGTTTGGATGATTATCACAGGATATTTGTTGAAATATTTTCATCCATAGCTTCACCATTGACTAAGTTGACTCAGAAAAAGGTTAAGTTTCAGTGGTCAGATCAGTGTGATAAAATCTTTGAAAAATTGAAGACAGTTTACTACAGCTCCGATTTTGACTCTACCAGATGGGTCAGACGGTTATGTAATCTATTGTGATGCATCCAGGGCCGGTCTAGGTTGTGTGTAATTGCAGGAGGTAAGATCATATGTTATGCTTCTAGACAACTTAAGTTTCATGAGAAGAACTACCCGACTCGTGACCTCGAGCTTACAGTTATAGTGATACCCCTAAAGATTTGGAGACATTACTTGTATGGTGTTCACAGATCATAAGAGCCTCCAGTATGTGTTCACCCAAAAAGAGTTTAATCTTCATCAGAGGATATGGCTTGAATTCCTCAAGGACTATGACATAAATGTGCTTTATCATCCCAGTAAGGCCAGTGTAATAGTTTATGCTCTTAGTAGATTATCTATGGGTAGTGTAGCACATGTTGAGGAAGAAAGAAAAGAATTAGCAAGAGATGTTCACCGGCTTGCTCGCGTAGGAGTTGGTCTTATAGACTCGTCAGATGGTGGAATAATAGATATGAATCTTCATTGGTAGCAGAGGTTAAGGAAAAACAAGATAGTGATCTTATATTGCTCTATCTAAAAGGTGCAGTTCACCAGTAGAAAGTAGAGGTTTTCTCCCAAGGGGAAGATGGTGTACTTCATTATTAGGGTCGCTTATGTGTTTCTAAGGTGGGTAGTTAAGGCATCAGATCCTTACAGAGTCCCATAATTCCAGATATTATATTCATCCAGGTGCCACTAAGATGTACCGTGATCTGCGGGAAGTCTTTTGGTGGAACGGCATGAAGAGAGATAGAGCAGATTTTGTGGCTAAATTTCCTAATTGTCAATAGGTTAAGGTAGAACATCAGAAACCAGGGGGTATGACTCAAGAGATTAACATTCCTACATGGAAGTGGGAAATGATAAACATGGAATTCATTATAGGTTTACCTCGTACTCACAGACAGCATGATTCCATTTGATTAATAGTAGACAGAGTTACTAAGTCCGCTCACTTCTTGGCTGTCAAGACTACAGATTCGGCGAAGGACTACGCCAAGCTCTACATTAATGAGATAGTCAGGTTGCATGGGGTTCCTTTGTCTATCATCTCAGATAGAGGTCCACAGTTTACCTCTCATTTCTGGAAATTATTTCAGAAATGTCTTGGTACCCTGGTAAATCTCATCACAGCATTTCATCCACAGACGGATGGTCAGGATGAGCGTACCATTCAAACCTTAGAGGACATGTTGAGATCTTGTGTGATCAATTTCAAGGGAAGTTGGGATAATCACCTACCTCTTATAGAATTCGCCTACAATAACAGTTATCATTCCAGTATTCAGATGGCCCGTATGAGGCACTATATGGGCGTAGATGTAGATATTTGATTGGTTGGTTTGAAGTAGATGAAGCAACATTGATTGGGCCAGATTCGGTTCATGAACCTATGGAAAAAGTCCAGCTCATTAGATATAGACATAAGACAGCTCCGAGTCATAAGAAGTCCTATGCAGATGTGAGGAGAAGGGACTTAGAGTTTGAAATTAATGATTGGGTTTTCCTAAAAGTGTCACCTATGAAGGGGGTGATAAGATTTGGCAAGAAAGGGAAGCTCAGTCCTAGATATGTAGGTCCTTACAGAATCCTAAAAAGGGTTGGTAATGTGGCATATGAGTTAGAGTTACCTTCAGAACTAGCAGCAGTTCATCCAGTCTTTCATATTTCCTTGTTGAATAAGTGTGTGGGTAATCCAACATCTATAGTACCATTATAGAGTGTGGTTGTGAAGGATAGTCTCACTTATGAAGAGGAGCTAATTGAAATTCTTGATCGTCAGGTTCGTAGGTTGAGAAATAAAGAAGTCACTTTAGTGAAGGTTTTGTGGAGAAGTCAGTCCGTAGAGGAAGCTACTTGGCAGAATCAGCCATGAAGGCCAAGTATCCTCATCTTTTTCCTTCTAATTTCATTTCAGCTTGAGGTAATAGTTCCTCCAGTCTCTCAATTTACTCTTGCATAAATTTAGTCTCAGTATCATGTTCATTCAGTTGTTCTTGCATTTTCAGCATATTTGCATGTTCTTGGAACTTAGTTCAGTTAGATATCAGTTTTTAGCACTTAGTGCTAGGGATTGCAGCTCCTTCCCTCCATACTCAGCTAGTCTAGACTTTATTCGAGGACGAATGTTCCCAAGGGGGAGATAATGTAACACCCCGCATTTGAAAAGACCTAAAAATATAGTTTTTCTCAGGTGCCACCGATGAGACCCACCCACGACCCGTAGTCTGAACCATGAACCGTAGGAAGGGTCCGTGGGTGGCCACCCAGAAACCCCCAAAAAACCCTTGACCCATGGCCGAACCTACGGACCGTAGATGGGACCACGGTCCATAGTCCAGGTTCATGGATCGTGGTCCTCAAAACCCATTCCCAGAATCCAAACGACACCCTGCCAGGACGGACCTTCGGTTAGTTCACAGTCCTTCGGTCAGGCCCATCATTGGCCCCGTCAGCTTTTAAGTTGGGGTCGTTTTGGTCTTTTCCCCTATGTATTGGGCATCTAAACTACATCGTTTAATCCATAAACTACGTAGTATTGGTTAGTTTAATCCTAGTAACTTAATCAGAACTTACCCTGAGCGATTCATTCACCAAATTTCCCCAAAACTAGAGCAAAAGGAGATGAAACAGTCGACCAAGCCCTCTCCAAGAACGCAACAGGTTTTCTTCAGCTCCAGCCCTGAAATCAAAAGATTTATCCATGAAATTTATCACTAGGTATGTGGGATTTCACTAGTGAATTCCTTTCCTCCACTAGGTCCCTAGAATTCAGTCAGAATCTTAATTCCCTATGCATTGTTTAGACCTAGGGTTTCTAGAACTTTAGATAATTGCTGCGATTTAGTTGTTATGATATTCTAAATCATAGTATCATGTTTTCGTAACATTGTTGGTTAGTTCCTTGCATGAAACTCAGAACCCTAGTTGTGTAGATTCATTTAGTTCATGAATTACACTAGCTAGGTCAGATAAACAGATATACATGCCTCAGATTTCAAATGTTTCATTATCAGTACTTAAATGTTGCATTCTCAGTTAGCATGTCAGAATATTGAGCTATCCAGTATAATTCAGTTAGGTTACATTGTACACATTTCTATTTGGGAGTAGACTTAACACCAAATAAACTAGGGTTCAGCGTACCCGTATAGTCCTAGACTACGTGCCCCATAGGTTTATAAGTCCCCTATGTGGGCACCATATTTAGTGATCACGCCAGTCATGCCTTTATACCCTTGGCAAGGTATATTGGGTCCTCTCAATGGGGTGTCTACATCGGACTCCACGTCTTAGCTCACGTGGTTTTATGTCAGTTATTGGTAGCTTCCACAGTTAGACTTTAGTGCAGTTGACCGGGTTTTCAGTTATATTTTAGTATTTAGCATCAGCATGTCATGTACTTGGTCACTGCATTCAGTTCAATTCATTTCAGTATGTTTTTAGTATTTTCCAGCATGTTCAGATTATATAGTGCTTAGTATATTTTGTTCAGCTTTTATCCTATCCTGCATGCTCAATACATTCCAAGTATTGACACATACTCTACGCTACATCATTTCATGATGTAGGTTCAGGTACTCAGCATCTATATCACCCATAGATCGGCTCCCGATCTCCATTTCAGCAACTTCAGTGGTGAGTCCTCATATTTCGAGGACAATAGACATGTTTTCTATATTTAGTCTTTTCATTTCAGTTTTCAGTATTCAGTATTTGCTAGAGTTAGCCCAGCAACTTTAGTCAGTAGAGGCTTTTTCAGACATAGTTTAGATTCAGCTTTAGAATTGAGTTTGATCTTTCAGTTGTTATTGAACTCATAATTATTTTATATATTCAGATCAGCTTTGGGTACCCTTCACTATCATTTATATCATGATTTAGCTTCCGCATTAGTTTACCTTTCATAGATATATTCAGTTCTGCTTATGATATGCAAGCTCAAGGTTAGCTTGGGTCATTCGTGATTCTAGGTCCCATGTTTACTTCCAGAGGATACCCTCGGGGCGTGATATCCAATGTCCATCTTTACATGGTGACGTTCTTTGACTTGCCTCTCTCTGATAAGCAAAAAGCTCAGAGGAAAATTAGTGAGCATTGTGGCTATGCCAACAGTGTTACTGGAAGGTGTTTACACCCAATTTTGTCCCTCTTTTCTACTAATTTATTTCCTTGAGCTTATATACTTTTAATAAGTGTAATACTTTATACTTCACCTACTATTTTTTATTTATTACTATATTATTATTATTATTCTTAATGTTACTATTATCATTTTCACTATTTCTTAAAATTACTTGTCACGGCCCAGGGATTTACCCTAGATGTAACATGGCGTATAGAACCCCGAAGGACTCCATACAAGCCACTTAGCATATCATCACATAAGAAATAGAACAATAAGAGTAGAAACACACTTCAAGTCTAAAATTTTCATAAACGAAAAGTGGAAGTCTAGACACTAAGTCTCAACATAGTCATCTATTACAATGTTTGAATGAAATAAGGCCTAGCCCTTACAACATGTCCAAAAAGGGAAATACATGAAACGAAACCACAAAATGAGAAATAGCCATCCTCAAACCATGAGGACTCACCAACAAGCTCGGAGGATACACAAGTTCAAGCTCTAGCCACTAGAATGATCACCTCGAGAACCAGACCCTACACTTGGGAAAAATGTAGGGAAAAAAGACATTAGTACAAAAAAGCACTAAGTATGATTTTCATGCATAAAAACATTTGAAAACATGCTAAAAGGGACATTTCATTTGAAAGTATGCAATTTACCAAGTTTAAACATCCTCATAAAGATAGTGGAAGAGCATAAGTCATAAACATAGTCAACATAGCCATAATCATCTTTAAAAGCTTTTGAAAAACTCATATAAAAGCTTCTTGAGTAATCATAGTTCATAATTCATATTCTTGTTCTTGTTGTGGGAATAAGCCTTAACCGACATGAGACCATGTGAGTTATACATGATCCCCCGGTGTTACCCACACCGAAAATGGTGTCCTACTTGCCTAAGGTAGAACCATACTTTTAGCTTAGGTGGATCCATTAGCTAAATAACCTATGGGGGGAACATAGTTTATAGGATAAGGAGATTGCTACTAGAAACCTGGCCTCTACTATCGTGAGGTCTTCCATCCCAAGAGATTGCTTCTAAGAACCTGGGCTCAATTATCGTGAGGGCTCTCATCTCATATCAATATCCACTCGGTGCTAAGCATTTATTCCCACGGAGTACTTATTAAGTCTTGACTTAATTAATATTCATGGAAGAACGTCTTGACACTCAATCCGTGCTTAATTCATAAGATAGCTCTTAGATCATGCGTTAGAATAACCTTTCACCGTCCATGTCTACATATAGATTCAATTAGGTTAGAAAGACTTTCAACCTTAGAATCTTCAGTGTGAGAAAATCTTTCACATCATATCATATTCATGCATAGGTATATATATGAGAATATCCTTTCAACAACACAACAACTACATCATATCATAGATAATTCACTCTCAAAGTGTTCTAAAAGCATTTACATAGATTTCGTAAAAAACATGCATAATTCTCATACTTTACCCTTTCAAAGTTCAAAGCTCATATCAAATCAACACATCTGTTATTCTAACATTAGACATGGATATCATCATAATTCAATCAACACAATCACTACATGCATAATTCCATAACATTCTTCTTTCATCATCAAAGACCCACTTCACAAGATCACAGTTGAGAAATATGAAAATTTCATGGGTTCTTGGGATTCATCATAAAAACCATAGGAAATCATCAATTCATTCTTAATATAACATAATTCAATCATTAGAATCAAGTTTGAAAGGAACCCATGACTTTGGAATCAAACCCTAACTTTTGGGGATTTCTATCTTTGAAATTGGGATTTTGAAGGGACTCCATGGATGAATTCTATCCATGGATGAAAGCTACCATACCTGAACAATGAAGACCAATGAAATTGATGTTAAGAACCTTGTTTCTTGAACCCTACCTCCAACTTCCTTCTTCTTCTCTTCTTCAAGTTCTAGAGAGAGAACATTTGGAGATGATGAAGTTTTTGGGAATTGATTTGGGTTTTAGAAATAATGAGTTGAATGACTTAATTGAGGGGTCTAAAGTCCTTATATAGGTGGTTTAGATTAGGGTAAAACAACACCACTTAATCCTAATTAAAACCTGAAAAGACCCTTAATCCCTTAACTTAACCGTCCTTCAGACCCCACGCATGAGACCTCACCGACGGACCATGGATGGACCTACGGTCCGTCCTGGTGAACCGTGGATGGTGGTCTGGGACTTGGTTTTCAAGACCCTGACCACAAACTCCCCCACCCACGGACTGTGGACCCATCCACGAGGAGTGGGTCTTGGTCCCGTGGTCCACTGCCTCAGACAGTCTCCAGGGTGCCCACCAACGGGCTCACCCACGTGGCGTGGGTCCAACCACGTCCCGAGGCTTTCCCTCGTGGGTGACACCTGGAGGTTCTGAAAAATCATTACACTTTCCTCTTTCGGGTACGGGCAGTTACATCCATGACTCTAACCCTCACGTTAAGCTCTAGCTTAGCCTACTAGTTTTCGGGGTGTTACATTATTATGTGTTATCAACACCAATATTTTTACTTCATTGTCATCTTCTTCAAAATAGATTGTTGTTACTTTATTTCAAGTTTCTTACTTACTACACTTTTTATATAATATATATTATACTAGCTATTAAATTAGAAGCTCAAACTAATTAATTTAAAGAAGGAAAGAGACCATGAAAATCTGTCCATTTCCCTGCCCATTTACAAGCTTAAGATATTCAACAATCAGCCCAAACGAGCAACCCAAAAGCCCAAATCGTCTAATCCCATCATCAAATTATCTTTATTGATTCTAGGGGAAACTTAGTAAATAGCCCATAAAAGCAAACTAATTACAAACATATAACCATTTATATTCATACCCACTAAATAATTACACTATATACCCCCCATCCCCACCCCCCAAAACTGATTTCACTTAACTGATATCAAATCTGGTATCATAGATTGTATTGGTTTCATTAAAGCTGATAATTTCGCTTAACTGATACTAAATCAGTATCATATACTGTGTTGGTATTATTAAGGCTGATAATTTTGTTTAACTAATACTATATATATATATATATATATATATATAGAGAGAGAGAGAGAGAGAGAGATGTATCATTAAGGTTTCTTCTTCAGAAATTACTCATTAGTCAATGATTCGATAAGTGTATATGTATATTTTTGTGGTATCATTAAGGTTTTCTTATTCAGAAATTACGCATTAGTCAATGTAACTATAAGAGTATATATATATATATATATATATATATATATATATATAT
>JAJOOO010032034.1:0-11237 GCA_029582685.1 Solanum piurae
ATATATATATATATATATATATATATATATTGTGAAAACTGTGAGCTAATGAGCTCATCAGTTCATTGAAGATCTAAACAAACGTGAATAGAGAGAAGAGAAGAAGAATCTTATTGATTATAACTGCTTTTCAACACATACAAAAGTGTGCTTATATAGCTGAGAAATTAACAACAAACTAACTAACATTTCCAGCTCATAACTAACATTGCCAGCTCATAGTTGAGCAATAGACTCCAGATTAACTAACTAACTGACAACTAATTGATTAGTTAACTAATGAACATTTTAACAATGACTAGTGAACAATATTTAACTAACTAACTCTAACTAACATTTGAACACACCCCCTCAAGCTGAAGGGTGCATGACATTAAGCACACCAAGCTTGTGGAGAAGATATAAATGTTGTGCTTGAGTCAAGCCTTTTGTCAACAGGTCTGCAAGTTGATGCTGAGTAGAAACATGCACAGTTTCAACCACCCCTTCTTTGATCTCGTCTCTTATGAAGTGACAGTCAATTTCGATATGTTTTGTCCTCTCATGGAAGACTGGATTAGCTGCCAACTGAATTGCGGATTTACTGTCACTAAGAAGGGTAACAGGCATCTGAATAGACACTCCTAACTCAGTAAACAATCCCAATAACCAGGTGATTTCAGACACAGCTGAAGCCATGCTTCTGTATTCAGCTTCAGCTGAGCTCCTGGAGACAGTGTGTTGTTTCTTAGACTTCCAAGACACCAAGGATTCACCAAACTTTACTACATAACCTGTGATAGACCTTCTAGTATTTGGACAACTAGCCCAGTCAGAATCACACCAACCAGTTAACATAGTGGCAGGTTTAGCTTGCAGCCAAACACCTTGTCCTACTGTGCCTTTCAAGTATCTAACCACCCTTGTAGCTGCCTCCCAATGTGACCTTTTAGGGGACTGCATAAACTGGCTAAGAGTCTGTACGGCATAGCTGATGTCAGGTCTTGTGATGTTGGCATACAAAAGCTTTCCAACTAATCTCTGATAAGCTGTAATGTCATGAAGGACTTCATCCCCCATAACCCCATTCACTAAATCATATTCTACTGAAGTGAGTCGTAAATTTGATTCCAGAGGAGTGGGAGCAGGTTTAGCACCAGTTAACCCTGCATCTGCAATGAGTTCTAAAATATACTTCCTTTGATTCAAAATAACCCCTTTGGAGGACCTCAATACTTCAATTCCCAAGAAGTACCTGAGTTCACCTAAATCTTTTAACTTGAACTGCTGGTGTAAATTCTCTTTGGCCTCTGTGATTAGATGTGCATTATTGCCTGTGATTAATAGATCATCAACATACACTAGAATGATGACCAGTCTTTCACCTCTCCTTAGAATAAAAAGAGAGTAATCATGTGCACTCTGAGTGAAACCAGTAGACAACAAGTCATTTGTAAGCTTCAAGTTCCATTGTCTAGATGCTTGTTTAAGCCCATATAAGGACTTAAGTAACTTACATACTTTTGTCTCTCCTGGTTTTCTGAAACCCTCATGCATCTCCATATAAATCTCTTCATCGAGATCACCTTGAAGGAAAGCATTGTATACATCAATCTGGTATAGGTTCCAACCTTTTGACACAGCTAAAACAATCACACATCTGACTGTTACCATTTTGGCAACTGGTGAAAAAGTGTCATGAAAATCTAGTCCCTCTTGCTGACTATAACCTTTGGCTACCTGCCTAGCCTTGAACCTTTCCACCTCACCATTTGCTTTATATTTAACCTTATATACCCATTTTGATCCCACTGTATGCATCCCTGGTGGTAAATCAACTACCATCCAAGTTTTGTTATCTTTAAGAGCCTGTATCTCTTTTGTCATAGCATGTATCCACCTGTCATCCTTTACCGCTTGTCTGAAATGTTTGGGCTCCACATGATCAGATACATTGCTCACATAACCTCTATGAGCTGGTGTTAAATAGTCATAACATAGAGAATTAATCAAAGGATGTCTAGTGCTACTTTGCTTCTTACTATCCGTAGTGTAGTCTTTCATCCAAGTAGGTTCTCTAGTGCTTCTTGTGGTTCTTCTAGTGGGAGGATCTGCTGAGGTCACAATGGGAAGAGGAGGATGTATAGTCTCATCAGATGCAGGTTGGAAAGAAGGATTATCAGTGTCTGCAATATAAGAATCTTTAGTAGGAGCATTATGAATAATCTCATCATCTGAATCACAATAAACATCCAACTCTAAAGGGGAGTCAAAAACAGTGACTGGAGGTTGTGACTGAGGCATCATTTGTGCAAATGGAAAAACATCTCCTGAAAAATTACATCCCTGTGTACAGAGATCTTACTATGCTTAATATCCAACAATATATAACCTTTTTGAAGTTCTGAATATCCTATGAAAATGGCAGGAAAAGATCTCTCTGCAAACTTGTCTCCTCTTGGTAACACCAAAGCATAACAAAGGCATCCCAATGTCTTTAAATGTGAGAGAGAAGGCTGTCTTGCATGAAGCATTTCATAAGGACTTTTGTTCTCAATGACAGATGAAGGCAGCCTATTCATCAAGTAGACAGCAGCCTTAATACAATATCCCCAAAACTTGATGGGCAATTGTGATTGAAATCTAATAGCTCTAGCCATGTTCAAAATGTGTCTGTGTTTCCTCTCTACCACACCATTCTGTTGAGGTGTATGAGGACAACTACTTTGGTGTAAAATACCTACATCTTGAAACAATTTTGAGGACTGAGAGTTAAAAACTCAGTGCCATTATCAGATCTCACAACCTTGACATGAGAATCAAATTGAGTCTTCACCATTAACAGGAAACTTTTGATGGCAACAACAGTTTCAGATTTTAATTGCAACAAGTAAGTCCATACAAACCTACTGTAGTCATCTACAATTGTTAGAAAATAATGTTTCTTGTCCATAGTAGGGACCTTATAGGGACTCCAAACATCCATGTGAACAACATCAAAACGTGCAGATGATCTAGAGCTACTAATAGGAAAAACAAGTTTAGTTTGCTTGGCTAATGGACAAATTGAACATCTAGAAAGTACTTCACTGTCTTTATTATTGTGAACTATTTTTAGAATCTTCAGGACTTGAGCAGAAGGATGTCCAAGCCTCTTATGCCACAGGTCAACATCCTCTAAGATTGCTGCTGCAGTGATTACTTTTCCTTGACAAGAATCTTCTTGCTTGTGTTGTGCTGGAATTTTACCCCTAAACATGTATAAAATTCCATGTTCTTTACCAATCCCCTTCACCTTGCCACTGAAGAGGTCCTAGAAGACACAAAAGTCAGGATAGAATGATACAAAGCAAGACAATTCCCTTGGGATTTTCGAGACTGACAATAGGTTGAATTTAAAATCTGGCACATGTAAAACATTCTTCACAGTCCTGTTATCAAATACAGATGCCTCACTAATGTGACTAATATCTACCTTGTCCCCTGTAGGTAAGTGTACCTGGTTCTTGTGTGATTTAGCTAACACCTGACTCTTTGTTAGTGAGGGATTGTCTACTATAATATGATGAGTTGCACCAGAGTCTATGATCCAATCCTGAGTGAAATTATTTGACATCAAACAAGTAGTTATACCTGCCATGTTGACCTGCTTAAGAGCCTGTTCTTATTTGTTTAACATGTTCATGATCTGCTTGTATTCATGATCTGTGAATGCATGACATTTTGCCATGAAGGCCCTGCTTTCATCTTGGCTAGTAGAAGGCCCTTGAGAATAATTTGCTGAGTGTTGTCCACCATAGTCACCAGAGTTTCCTGCATTTCTCAAATTCATATTGTTAATAGAGGACTGTCTACCATAACCACCACCACTGGTAGAGTTTGATGCATTTCGTGTGTTGCCATAGCCTGATCCTAAGGAATTACCAAAGCCTGGTCCTGATTTCCTCCTTTGCTTCCAATCTTCTGGATAACCAATCAGCTTGTAATAGTTTTCCTTAGTGAGACCAGTGTAATGACAAAATTCACACTTCTTTCCTTTATGATATTCTCTTCCTTGATTTTTGTTTACATTCAGTGCTATCGATTCTGGCTTGTTTACTGCATTAACAACAACTGATAAGTGTTGAATCTCATCTTCAATTACCATAGCATAGGCCTGATTAATGGAAGGTGTAACTCTTTTCAATAGGATCTGTCTGCGAGCTTGATCATATGAATCATTCAAACCACTTAGAAACTGAATTAATCTCTGTTGCTGCAGTTGATCAGCATAATCTTTCGATTGAGGACATGTACAGCTAGGACTTGGTATCACGGTGTCATATTCACTCCATAATGTTTTCAGTTTAGTGAAGTAGTGTGATACAGATTCTATACCTTGTGTGAGAGTGGTGATTTCCCTATGTAATTGACAGATTCTCATTCTATTCACTTTGTCAAATCTCTCCTTCAAATCTGCCCAGACTGAAAAAGCAGTGGTTGCATACACGATTCCACTTAACAAATCTTCACTAATAGTGTTCATCAATCACGACAATACAATCGCATTACATGTTTCCCATTGTTCATGAAGCTCCTCATTGAACAATCCTATGGTACAAGCTCCAGTCACAAAGCCAAATTTTCTTTTCCCCAATAGTGCAATCCTCATTGACCTGCTCCAGATCCCATAATTCTCAGATCCAGTCAATTTTATGGGAATTAACACAGCTCCTGAAGCGTCTGATGGTCCGATGTACAGAGAATCAATTTGATCAATTTTTGGAATCGCCATTGATGAATGCTAGAGAATTTTTTTTTGTTGAAGAAGGAAACTCTGCTTTCGTTAATAATCACTGCTTATACACAATCAGCATCGATTGGTCAGTGGCTCTGATACCATGTGAAAACTGTGAGCTAATGAGCTCATCAGTTCATTGAAGATCTAAACAAACGTGAATAGAGAGAAGAGAAGAAGAATCTTATTGATGATAACTGCTTTTCAACACATACAAAAGTGTGCTTATATAGCTGAGAAATTAACAACAAACTAACTAACATTGCCAGCTCATAACTAACATTGCCAGCTCATAGTTGAGCAACAGACTCAAAGATTAACTAACTAATTGACAGCTAATTGATTAGTTAACTAATGAACATTTTAACAATGACTAGTGAACAATATTTAACTAACTAACACTAACTAACATTTGAACACACACACACACACATATATATATATATATATATATAGAGAGAGAGAGAGAGAGAGTTGTGTCCAAATTAAAGTATAGCATGTAAACAATTATATGTACTACAAAAAGGGGCGGACCCATGTGGAGTCCGTCGGGTGCTCGAGCACCCATTAGTCTCGTCTCAAAATATATATATCTATGTAGAAATTAAGAGGTATTTGTATAAAATTAACATAGAGCACCCATTGAATAAATGATTTAATTGGCCCATTGACTCTTGGGTTGGTGCTTAAGGCTCTTTTAGTGTTGTTGAACTCAAGTTCGAATCTCATTATTAACATGTATTTTTTACATTTTTGACTCCGCCATTTTCATAGCATCCACAACCTTAAAATCCTAGATCCGCCACTGAGTCTACAAGTTAAAGTTAGTAGCCTCCAATCAAATTATGGATCCTTGTGGTTATGAGGTTTGTAAAGTTTAGATCTTTATTTTATTTTATGTTCCTCTTTGTTAGTATGATCTAAGAGATGATTTAAGAAAGACAGAAATACTAAAGCCCTCCGCCCCCTCTTCAACTTCTAGCTTTTTATGTAGTGAACACATAAACTATCACTTGTATTAAGTACTCTCAAAACGTATTTCTACAACCGTCGTGTACACATGCAATGCTTAAATTAATTGTGTATATATGCGCATGACACACTGGAAATGCGATGGATGTGGATGTCCATATAAATAAATAGTACACACCATCTCTAATATTTACCTTCTTTCAAAAGCTTTTATTTAATCTCTTAATTCACACAAATCAACCCTAGTTTCCCAATTTTTTTCTTTTACACAAATGTTATTTTGAAGAATCACTCATAAAAAGTCTAACGATCAAAGTTAATGGTAGATTTCGAATGTTTCTAGTTTGCTTGTAACAACCCCTTCTAGTCCATATGGTTAAGTCTTGGGTGAAATACATTGGGCATGAAAACTCTTGGAATAATGACTTGAAAATTCTGAGCTAGTCTAATCTCAAACGAAGTCTGAGCAAGGTGCGGTCTAAAAAAATTCGGGAATGGATTGGGTAAAATGTTTATGCTTGAATTGGATTTTCTATTATCTAAGACATTAAGGAATTCATAGGGCTTTTCGTAAGTAAATTAGGGTAAGTAGAACTCTCAATATTGGACTTGGGTGAATGGGTTAGTTTAGAACATTAAAGTTCGAAGGTGTGTTGTGAAATGGAGATTTTCGAAGAGTTTTGAATTCATATCCCATGCAATCTGCTTTAGCTGGTGTCATGTCGCTATAGAGGGGAATTAATTCCCGCTTTAGCAGGTGGTCCCGGTATGATGGATACACAATAACGGGTTGGACCACTATAACAGGTTGGACCGGGATAAGTCATGAATTTATGCAGAAACGTTTCAAAACCACCATTATTCTGCAAACTCACTTTTGGGAAGAGTAACGGCGACCTAGGGCATTTTCTGCAAGTTTCTCGTCAAATTCTTTGGTAAATGTAAGTTCATTACTCCCCTAATATAGTTATCCAATTCACGGACTTTAGAATCAAGGGGAAAGGCTCAAATATGGCATCAAAGTTTCAGAAAAGGCTCATTTATGCCACCCATTAAAAATTTGGCTTATATATGCCATTGTTGTTAAAGAAAAGGCTCATCCATGCCATTTATTTTAACTCCGATTTTACAAAACTACTTTTTATACCCCAAACAAGGTTTAACACTTTTTAAGTGAAGTTTTTGGATCAAATGCACTTTTTTGCTTGTTCTTCCTTAAGAACACCAAGAACACATAAAGAACATAAAAAACTCCCAAATTTTCAACATATTCAATACTTCACGAAATCATCTCAAATTCCGGCTACATCATTAATTACTTTTTTGAAAAACTAAAATTCTAAAATTATTTGTAGAGTTAAAATAATTCACCCGTTTTAAAAAAAATATTCCATATAAACAAAAATCAGTCCCAAAATTTCAAAAAATTGCTTTGTTTCATGTTTTTGTAGTTTTTTTTGACATTAAATCTTTGTTCCCTACTATTTTTTGAGTCTATGTTTAAAATTTCAAATGATTTGAAGTTGTGGAGAAAATTCTACCATCAAAGAATGTTGAAGTTTTGAAACTTTGAAGAAATTTCAAGTGGGTCTTGTTGAGTTAGGTTGAATTCGCGCTCAAAAGATATTGAGTTTTGGTATCTAGCTCGGAAGGAAACTACTCTTGGAATTTGAGGTAATTTCGTGAAAAATTAAAGAAGTTTGAAAATTTGAAAATTGTTAATGTTCTTTATGTGTTCTTGGTGTTCTTAAGAAATAACAAGCAAAAAAAGTACATTTGATCCAAAAACTTCAATTGAAAAGTGTTAAAAGTTATTTGGAATATAAAAAATGGTTTTGCATAATAGGAGTTAAAAAAATGGCATGGATAAGCCTTTTCTTTAACAACAATGACATAGATGAGCCAAACTTTTAACGGATGGTATAAATGAGCCTTTTCTGAAAGTTCGATGAAATATTTTAACCTTTACCCTAAAATTAATGATGGTTGACTTATGGGTGGTTTTAACTAGAATTAATAGTTGAAAAACTTTTTTTGGGTGGGATGATCATGTGAATGACTTGGGGTTTAGGATTTTGTAATAATCCGGGTATTATTAGGCCATTATTAATTGAGTGTGTTAATTTTTTTTATTGTTTTAGACCAAGAACAAGCCGAAATTAATAATTACAAAGAGAAAGTGTAACATCTCAAAAATTGAAAAGTCAAGTGAAAAAGAAAAAGTGCAGAAAACTTCACTGAAACAATGAACTACGAGTCCAATCTATGGACTGTAGGAAGTCCTAGAGGTCGTATAAAGGCTATCGTAGAAGTTGAGTTGAGCTTTGGAAATTTTATTTTTCTGAAGTTTGACCTATGACTTGACAGGATGAGCCGTAGGAAATTTAACGGGTTGTAGATGGTTTTTGTAGAAATGATTCAAAGATTTGATTTAAAACCTCAGACCTATGGAAGGATTTGACAGTTCGTAGTTGGTTCTACGGGCCGTAAGAAGGTTTTTTAGAAGTAAACCAAGCTTAATGAAATTTTAAACTTGAACTTGTGTTCTACGGAAGAGGACTATAGACCGTAGATGGAACAACGGGCTGTAGAAATGTCTCGTGGGAAATGATATTGAATTTTTGGGTTTCTGAAGGTGGTTCTACAGTTGACCAATATGGGTCGTAGGTCACTTCCGACAGTTTTAATGAAGGGTGTTTTGATCTTTTCTTATCCAATTAACCCTATACTATGTCGTTTTGGACCTATAAATACCCATATAACTGATTTTTCATTCATAAATCTACATAAACCTTTTCTTTCTCTCAAATTCCCAAATCTCATCCACATTCATCCTCTTTAAATTTTCTCAAACTTCAAGCAATAAATCTAGGGTTCAAGCTTCAAATCTCCCTTTTTCTCCATTACTTTTGGGCTTTGATCATCAAGGTATGTGAAAATTCACCAATGAATTTCATTCATCCATTGGTTCCCAAAAGATATCCAAGTTTCCAATTCAATTTCATCTAAACTAGTTAGGGTTTCACTCAATTCTCCATGGGTCCTATGTGTTATGATTCAATTGTTTAATTTCAATCTTATTATGCATGATTTGATTTAGTTATATGTTTTTCAATTGTTTGCATATGGACTCATGCATTATTCATGATTTTGACTATGAATTTATGAAAAAAGCTATAAACTTATGAATGCTGATTTATGAAAAAGATGTTTTATGAACTAAGGTTGCTTTAAGATAAGCATCAATGAAATTGTGAAAGGTTTTCTCACATATTAGGAAATCACGATTGGTGAAAGTTTTCTCACACATCAATGAATAATGATTTAAGGAGTTACTCTATGATGACTTTATGATTCAGATAGGTATGTTTATTATTGTCTATCCTAATTTTATGCTTTGATAATTGACGTTATCTATTCCGTTGGAATTTAACTTAGCACCGAGAGAACTTTGAGATGGAGGCTCAAATAGGATAGTCTCTAGTAGCAACCTGTAGTTCTAAACTACGTGACCCAATATGATTGTCTTAAATGACCTAAATAGTGGATCCACAAATAACATATGAATGAATGACATGAAGCTTTACCTTGGTAAGTAGATTCTCCCTTCTTGGTGTGGAAGTTACACCAGATTTCATGTTATAACTCACATCGTGTAATGTCGGTTAAAGCTCATATCCCACAAAACAAAATGAACTATGTTTTACTTGAAAGGTTTTATGAGGCTTTCATTAATGATTTTAAGATGTATTAACCATGTTCATGATTCACAATTCTTCTTTAAAGGTTTTTACTATACTTTAGCTTGATCATGCATACCACATTTTATATCCCCATATGATAATGTTTCATATTATATTGCATTTACTCATACTTAGTACAGTCTATGTACTAATTCATACTCGTGTCTACATTATCTTATAATATAGAGTCTCTTACCTACAGATTGGTAAGTCTTCATTCTCCGAGTACATGTCTCATAATGATTTAGCTTATCTTTTGATTTTGTATCTTTTATTTTATACTTTGAATGTGGTGTATGAGTTATGCCCCCAACCACTCTTATGATGTATTAGAAAGGCTTGTCAAGACATATTTATATTTCCGCTATATGATTCAAACTCTTTTATGAGATGAGTCTTCTTTACCTAAACTCTTTTTGTATATCCTATATTATGTTGTATACATGTCAAATGACTTGCTTAAGATCTCTCGGGGTCTTATATATACGTCATGTCACGTCTAAAATGTACTTTGGATCGTGATAGAAAGGTCAGGTTTTGTAGACTTTCCAAGGTTTGATTAGAGGAAGATGATAGTTGTTCGTTTCCCATTTATGTTATATTTCTTGTAATGCTTCGTTAGTATTGCATGCATGATAAATAATTAGGAAAAAGAAAAGAAAAGAGATGATGTGACATATTTGGTGTTGTTCATCGCATGCAATGAAAGTGTTCACTTGGGGGTGTTAGTGTTGTTGCTATTAATTATGATTGCGATGTATGTTTGATGATTGGATAAGGTACAACATCGATACATACTAATAATTGGATCGGGTAACATGTCAGTACATACTAATGATTGGATCGGGTACCACGTTGATATACACTAATAAGTGGATATGGTACCATGTCGTTACATACTAACGAGTAGATCAAGTACCACACTGGTATGCTAATAGTTTACATATGGGTTCCATGAGAGAATCAAAATGAGTTGTTGTGTTGTGATTGTCCATGTTTATTGTGAATAACGGTTCAGGATAAGGACTGGGAGTCTAGTCTATGTTGTACTTCTGTTGTAATTGTATGTTATATGTTTTTCTAAGTTTTGGCTGCCTGATTCATATTTCTTATTTTGGAACTAGTTGATGATCTTATGAGCATACTATGATTGTTTACAAATATTGCACTTGCTTTTTTTATAGAGTGCATGACATAATCAGGTGACTGTTTCGAGACCTCAACTATGAGACACGTGATATCTGAATCCAAGGGTGAGCTACTTCTTTCAGGTTTATGGATTTCAATTATAGCCAAATATAGTTAAGAATGTAGCCAAATTGGTTTAATTAGTGATTTTGGCTAGAAATTGAATAAGACAAATTAATAAAATTAATGAGATTCTTAATCTTAACGAAATAAAATGGTTAACTTAATTATAAACCAATTGACTCAAACATATAATCTACTAACTAAACTAACATAATCAACACAATATTTAACCAAAAATAAATTTTTTGAAACAATTTTTGAATATTTATATTTATAATTACATAGAAATAATATTATCTTTAAATTATAAAAGGTGACAAAACTACTTAAAAATAACTTGAAAACCATTGAATTTATAAAATCAATTATTTCAAATCACTTCCAATTAAAGAAGCTCGATAGTTAATCTATATTGTGGAGGGCCAAAATTAGGTGTTACTAGAGATAAAGTAGTATAAGAAGTATACCTAGTATGAAACAATATATATATATATATATATATATATATATATATA
>JAJOOO010032038.1:0-11096 GCA_029582685.1 Solanum piurae
GCGCGCATCGGCCAGGCAACATTCGACGTTCCCTGCGCACATCGGCCAAGCGACATCGGCCAACGGCAAGCCTTATTAACCAAGGCATTCATGCGTCAGCCGTGGCGTGTGTGCATTTCATGGGCAACATTGGCCGTTACCTGTGCGCATCGGCCAGGTGACATTGGCCAACGTCAGGTAGCATCAACCAAGGCCCGCAAGCATCTTACGTGGCATGTGCGCATTGGGAAAGTGACTTTGAACTAACGGAAGGGGGAATCAACCAAGGACTGCACGCATCAGCCGTGGCATGTGTGCAGCGGTTGGGCGACATTGGCCCTGGTCTGCGCGCATCGTCTTGGCGACGCTGGCCAACGGCAGTCAGCATCAGCAAAGGCCTACACCCATCTGACGTGGCGTGTGTGCATCGGGAAAGTTACGTCGGTCAATGACAGGCAACATCAGCCAAGGCCTGCACATATCATACGTGGCTTATGCGAATCGGTTGGGAGACATCGGCCGTAGACTGCGCGCAGCGGCTAGGGGACATCTGACGTGGCCTGCAGGCATCGGCAAGGTGAAATCGGCCAACGGTAGGCAACATTGGCCAAAGCCTGCACGCATCAGCCGTAGCGTGGGAGCATCGGCTGGGAGACATCGGCCGTGGGATGCGCGCATCAGCCAGGCGATGTGGCATATGTGCATCGGCCAAGCAATGTGGGCCAATGGCAGGTAGTATCCGCCAAGGCCTTCACGCATCAATTGTGGCATGCGCGCATCGGTAGGGTTACATCAGTCGTCACCTGTACGCATCGTCCAGCCGACGTCGGCCAATGGCAGGCAGCATCAGCCAAGGCTTGCACGCATCTTCCATGAAATCTGCTTATCGACTGGGTGACATCGACTGTAGCCTGCGTGAATCAGCTAGGCGACGCCTGCCAACAACAGGTAGCATTAGCCAAGGTCTGCACGCATCTGACGTAGCATATGTTTATCGGGCAAGCGACGTCGGCCAAAGGCAAGCACCATCAGTTAAAGCCTGCACACATCGGTTGTGGCCTGCACATATCGGCCAGGCATCACCGCCTAATGGCAGGCAACATCAGCTAAGTCCTCCATGCATCTGACATGGCATGTGCGCATCGGGTAAGCGACTTCGGCAGACGGAAGGGGGCATCAGCCAGGTACTGCACACATCAGTCGTGGCGTGTGTGCATCAGGTGGGCGACATCGGCCAACGGCAGGCAACATCAACCAAGGACTGCATGCATCTACCGTGGTATGTACTTATCGACTGGGTGACATCGGCGGTAGCCCGCGCGCATCAGCCAAGCGACATCAGCCAAGGCCTGCACGCATAAGTCAAGGCGTGTGTGCATCAGCGTAGTGACAATGGTCGTGGCCTGCGCACATCGGTCAGGCGACATTCGACGTTCCCTGCACACATCGGCCAAGCGACATCCGCCAACGGCAATCCGCATTAGCCAAGGCATTAATGCATCAGCCGTGGTGTGTGCGCATTTGAAGGGCGACATCGGCCGTTACCTGCGCGCATCGTCCAGGCGACATCGGTTAACGTCAGGTAGCATCAACCATGGCCCGCACTCATCTTACCTGTCATGGGCGCATTGGGAAAGTGACTTCGACCAACGGAAGGGGGAATCAACCAAGGATTGCACGCATCAGTCGTGGCATGTGTGCATCGGTTGGGCGACATTGGCCCTGGTCTGCACGCATTGTCTTGGCAACGCTAGCCAACGGCAGGCAGCATCATCTAAGGCCTACACTCGTCTGATGTAGCGTGTGTGCATAAGGAAAGTTACGTCGCCCAATGACAGGCAATATCAGCCAAGGCCTGCATGCATCAGACGTGGCTTATGCGAATCGGTTGGGCAACATCGGCCGTGGACTGCGCGCATCAGCTAGGTGACATCTAACGTGGCCTGCAGGCATCGGCCAAGCAAAATTGGCCAACGGTAAGCAGCATTAGTCAAAACCTGCACGCATTAGCCGTAGCGTGGGAGCATCGGTTGGGGGACATCGGCCGTGGGATGTTCGGATCGGCAAGGCGACGTCAGCGAATGGCCGGGAACATCAACCATGGCCTGCACGCATCAGCTGTGGAATCTGTGCATCGGCTAGGAGAAATCAACTGTGGCCTGCACTTATCGTCTAGTCAACGTCGGCCAACATCAACCATATCCTTCATGAATCTGACGTGGCATTTGCGCATCGGGCAAACGACGTCGGCCAACGACATGCAGCTTCACCCAAGGTCTTCAACATCATCCGTTGTGTGTTTTCATCAGCTAGGCGACATCGGCATCCGCCAAGCCAAGACTTACTTGCATCTAACATGGCATATTTACTTCAAGCAAGCGACTTTGGCCAACGGCAGGCGGCATTGGTCGTGGACTGCCCACATCAGCCGTGGCCTGTGCACATCGCGTAGTCGACGTCGGCCTTGGCTTGTGCACAACGCTCTGTCTTCTTTGGGTGTGGCATGCCTGTATCTCCCTCAAACTGCACACAACAGTTTGGGGACGTCGGACGTGGCCTGCCCGCATTGCCTTTGGCCTACACACAACGATCAGCCGACGTCGGACGTTGGCTGCCACTATCGTATGTGGCCTATACACATCAGTCAGCCAACATCGGATATGCCCTTCCAACATCGTCCGTAGCCTGCACATATCGGTCTGCTGTTATCGAACGTGGCATGCGCGCATCTGTCGTGGAATGTACGCATTGGCTAAGCAACATCGGTCGTTGCATGCACGCATCGGCCAGGCAACGTCGCCCAATGGCAGGAAGCATCAGCTAAGGCCTGCACGCATCTCACATGGCATGTGCGCATCAGGCAAGTGACTTCGGCCAACAGAAGGGGGCATCAGCCAAGGACTGCATGCATCAGCCGTGGCGTGTGTGCATAGGCTGGGGGACATCGTCAAACGGCATTCACGCATCGGCCAGGCGACATTAGCCAATGGCAGGCAACATCAACTAAGGCCTACAGGAATCTGAAGTGGCATGGGCGGCATCAGACGTTACTTGTGTGCATCGTCCAGGCGACATCGGCTAATGTCGCGCAACATCATCCAAGGCCCGCACGCATCTGATGTGGCACGTTCGCATCGGGCAAGTGACTTCAGCCAACGGAAGGGGGAATCAACCAAGGACTGCACGCATCAGCCGTGGCATATGTGCATCGGGTGGGAGACATCGGCCGTTGCCTGCGCACATCATCGAGGCGACCCTGGCCAATGGCAGGCAGCATCTGCCAAGGCCAGCACTTATCTGACGTGGCGTGTGTGCATCGGGAAAGTGATGTCGGCCAATTATAGGCAACATCAGCCAAGCCCTGCACGTATCAGACGTGGCTTATGCAAATCATTTGGGCTACATCGGCCGTGGAGTGCGCGCATCGGCTAGGTGACATCTGAAGTGGCCTGAAAGGCATCGGCCAGGCAAAATCGGCCAATGGTAGGTAGCATTATCTAAGGCCTGCACGCATTAGCCGTAGCGTGGGTGCATCGTCTGGGGGACATCACCTGTGGAATACGCACATTGGCCAAGCAATGTCGCCCAATGGTAGGAAGGATCAACCAAGGCCTACACGCTTCTAAAGTAGCATGTGCACATCGCGCAAGTGACGTCAGTCAATGGAAGGCAACATCAACCAAGGCCTACACATATCAGCCATGGCATGTGCGCATCGGTTGGGAGATATCGGTCGAGGCTTGCTGAATCGGCCAGGTGACGTCGGCCAATGGAAGGCAGCATCAACCAAGTCCTGCACGCATCTAACGTGGCATGTGCGCATCGGCCAGGCAACATGGGCCAATGGAAGGTAGCATCAGCCAAGGCCTTGCCACATCAATCTTGGCTTGCGCGCATCGGCAGGGCAATATCAATCGTCATCGCCTGCGCGCATCGGCCAGGCGACGTCGGCCAACGGCATGCAGTATCAACCAAGGTTTGCACGCATCTTCCGTGGCATGTGCTTATCCGTTGGGTGACATCAGTTGTAGCCTGCGCGCATCGGCCAACAACAAGTAGCATTAGACAGGGTTGCACGCATCTGAAATAGCATGTGTTTATGGGGCAAGTTTCGTCGGTCAAAGTCAAACAACATCAGCCAAGGCCCGCACGCATCAACCATGGCATGTGTGCATCGGCTGGGCGACATTGGTCGTAGCCTGTGCACATCGGCCAGGCGTCATCGGCCAAAGATAGGAAGTATCTGCCATGGCCTGCACGTATCTGACGTGGCATGTGCACCTCGGGGAAGCGATGTTTGCCAACAACAGGAAGCATCAACCAACGCTTGAACACATCAGCTGGGCGACATAGGCGTCGGCTAACGGCAGGCAGCATCAGCCAAGACCTGCACTCATCTGACATGGCTTGTGCACTTCAGGGAAGCAACATCGGCCAAAGGCTGGCAACATCAGCCAAGGACTGCATGCATAAGCCATGGCCTGTGTGTATCGGCTCAGCGACATCGGCCGTGGCCTGCGCGCATCGGCCAAGACAGTCGACGTGGCCACCGCACTTCGGCCAGTGACATCGGCCAGTGTTAAGCCTCATTAACCAAAGCCTGAATGCATCAGTCGTGGAGTGTGCGTAGCAAATGGGCGACATCGGCCGTGTCCTGCACGCATTGGACAGGCGACATTGGCTAACATCAAATATCATCAGCTAAGGTCTGCACACATCTGACGTGGCCTGCGCACTTCCTCGGCCAACGACAGGCGACATCAGCCAAGGCCTGCACGCATAAGTCATGGCGTGTGCGCATCAGCGTAGTGACATCGGTCATGGCCTGCGCGCATCGTCCAAGCGACATTCGACGTTTCCTGCGCACATCGGCCAACGGCAAGACGCATTAACCAAGGCATTCATGCATTAGCCGTGGCGTGTGTGCATTTGATGGGCAACATTGTCCATTACCTGCGCGCATCAGCCAGGCGACATTGGCCAACGTCAGGTAGCATCAACCAAGGCCCGCACCCATCTTACGTGGCATGTGCGCATTGGGAAAGTGACTTCGACCAATGGAAGGGGGTATCAACCAAGGACTGCACGCATCAGCCGTGGCATGTGTGCAGCGGTCGGGCGACATTGGCCCTGGTCTGCGCGCATCATCTTGGGGACGCTGGCTAACGGCAGGCAATATCATCTAAGGCCTACACCCATCTGACATGGCGTGTGTGCCTCAGGAAAGTTACGTCGGCCAATGACAGGCAACATCAGCCAAGGTCTGCACACATCAGACGTGGTTTATGCGAATCGGTTGGGCGACATCGGCCGTGGACTCTACGCATCGGCTAGGTGACATCTGACGTGTCCTGCAGGCATCGGCTAGGAGAAATCGGTCAATGGTAGGCAACATTAGCCAAAGCCTGCACGCATCAGCCGTAGCGTGGGAGCGTCGGCTGGGGGACATCGGCCGTGGGATGCGCGCATCAGCCAGGCGACGTCGGCCAATGGCCGGGATCATCAGCCAAGGGCTGCATGCAACAGCTGTGGCATCTGTGCATCGGCTAGGAGAAATCGCCTATGGCCTGCACTTATCGTCTAGTCAACGTCGGCCAATGGAAGCTAGAATCAACCATGTCCTTCATGCATCTGATGTGGCATTTGAGCATCGGTCAAACGACATCGGCCAATGAGAGGCAGCATCAGCCAAAGCCTTCAGCATCATATGTTGTGTGTTTGCATCGTCTAGGCGACATCCGTGTCCGCCAAACCAAGACTTACTTGCATCTGACATGGCATGTTCGCTTCAAGCAAGCGACGTCGGCCAATGGCAGGCGGCATTGATCATGGACTGCCCACATCGTCTGTGGCCTGTGCACAACGCTGTCTTGTTCGGGTGTGGCATGCCTGCATCTCCATCAAACTGCACACAACAGTCTCGGGACGTCGGACGTGGCTTGCCCGCATTGCCGTTGGGGCCTACACACAACGGTCAGCCGAGGTTAGACGTAGGCTGCCACTATCCTCTATGGCCTGCACACATCAGTCAGCCAACATCGGATATGGCCTTCCAGCATCGTCCGTAGCCTGCACACATTGGTCTGTCAATATCGAACGTGGCCTGCGCGAATCTGTCGTGGTTTGTACGCATTGGCTAAAAAATATCAGTCGTGGCCTGCACGCATCGGCCAGGCAACGTCGCCCAATGGCGGGAAGCATCAGCTAAGGCCTGTAAGCATCTGACATGGCATGTGTGCATCAGTCAAGCGAATTCGGCCAACGAAAGGGGGCATCAGCCAAGGACTACACGCATCAGCCGTGGCGTGTGTGCATCAGTTGGGGGACATCGGCTAACGGCATGCGCGCATCCGCCTGGCGACATCAGCCAATGGCAGGCAGCATCAACTAAGGCCTACACGCACATGTACACATTGCGTAAGTAACGTCTGTCAATGGCAGGCAGCATTAGCCAATGCCTATACATATGATCTGTGGCATGTGCGCATCGGTTGGGAGACATCAGTCGTGGCTTGCGTGCATTGGCCAGATGACGTCGGCCAATGACAGGTAGCATCAACCAAGGCCTTCATGCATCTGACGTGGCATGTGCGCATCGGCCAGGAAACGTCGGCCAACTGCAGGTAGCATCAGCCAAGGCCCGCACACATCAGTTGTGGCGTGTGCATATCGGCAGGGCAACATCAGTCGCCGCCTACGCGTATCGTCTATGCGACGTAGGCGAACGGCAGGCAGTATCAGCCAAGGCCTGCACGCATCTTATGTAGCATATCTTTATCCGGCAAGCGACGTCGGCCAAAGGCAAGCAACATCAGTTAAAAACCGCACACATCAGCCGTAGCGTGTGTGTATCAGTAGGGCGACATTGGTCGTGGCCTATGCGCATCGGCCAGTCGTCGTCGGCCAATGACAGGTAGCATCAGCCAAGGCTTAAATGCATCTGATGTGGCATGTGCTTATTGGGAAAGCGACGTTGGCCAAAGACAGGTTGCATCTGCCATGGCCTGCACACATCTGATATGGCAAGTGCGCCTCGGGCAAGCGACATTGGCCAACAATAGGCAACATCAGCCAATGCCTGCACGCATCAACCCAGGCGTGTACGCATCGGCTGGGCAACGTCGGCGTTGGCCAACGACAGGTAGCATCAACCAAGGCCTGCACTCATCTGACGTGGCTTGTGCGCTTAGGGCAAGCAATGTCGATCAACGGCAGGAAACATCAGCCAAGTCCTGCAAGCATCAACCGTTCCATGTGCGCATAGGCTAGGCGATATCGGCCATGGCGTGCGCACATCAGCCAGCCAACGTCCGCCAACAACAGGCACCATAAACAAAGGCCTACATGCATCTGACATTGCATGTGCGCATCAGCCAGGCGATGGATGTCGGCCAATGGCCAAGAATATTAGTCAAGGCCTGCACACATCAGTTGTGGCATGTGTGCATCAGCTAGGAGACATCGGCCGTGGCCTGCACTTATCGTCTAGGTGACGTCGGCCAACGGCAGTCAGCATCAACTATGTTCTTCATGCATCTGACGTGGCATCTACGCATTGGGCAAGCGACGTCGGCCAACGAAAGGTAGCATCAACCAAGGCCTTCTGGAATCATCCGTTGTGTGTTTGCATCGGCTGGGCGATATCAGCGTCCGCCAAGCCAAGGCTTACTCGCATCTGACATGGCATGTGCGCTTCAAGCAAACGACGTCGGCCAACAGCAGGCGGGCATTGGTCGTGAACTTCCCGCATCGGCCGTGGCCTGTGCACATCGCTTAGTCGACATCGGCCGTGGCCTGTGCACAACGCTCTATTTTCTTCGGGTGTGGCATGCCTGCATCTCCCTCAGACTGCACACAGTAGTCTGGGGACATCAGACGAGGCCTGCCCGCATCGCCTTTGGCCTACACACAACCGTCAGCCGACGTCGGACGTAGGCTGCCACAATCGTCTGTGACCTACACACATCAGTCAACCAACATCGTATATGGCCGTCCAACATCGTTCGTAGCCTACACACATCGGTCTGCCAATATCAAAAGTGACCTACGCGCATCTTTCATGGCATGTATGCATTGGCTAAGCAACATCGGTCGTGGCCTGCACGCATCGGCCAGGCAACGTCGCCCAATGGTAGGAGGCATCAGCTAAGGCCTACACGCATCTGACATGGCATGTGCGCATTAGGCAAGCGACTTCGGCCAACGGAAGGGGGTATCAGCCAAGGACTGCACGCATCAACCGAGGCGTGTGTGCATCGGCTGGGGGCCATTGGCCAATGGCATGCGCGCATCGCCCAGGTGACGTCAGCCAATGGTAGGCAGCATCAACTAAGGACTACACGCATCTGAAGTGGCATGTGCACATTGCATAAGTAACGTGTGTCAACGGCAGGCAATATTAGCCAAGGCCTGTACATATCATCTGTGGCATGTGCGCATCGGTTGGGAGACATCGGTCGTGGCTTGCGCACATCGGCCAGATGACGTCGGCCATTGGAAGGCAGCATCAGCCAAGGCTTGCATGCATCTGATGTGGCATGTGTGCATCGGCTAGGCAATGTGGGCCCATGGTAGGTAGTATCCGCCAAGGCCTTCACGCATCAATCGTGGCGTGCGCGCATCGGTAGGGCAACATCAGTCGTCCCCTGTGCGCATCGTCCAGCCGACGTCGGCCAATGGCAGGCAGCATCAACCAAGGCTTGCACGCATCTGCCATGAAATCTGCTTATCGACTGGGTGACATCGACTGTAGCCTGCGTGCATCGGCCAGGCGATGCCTGCCAACAACAGGTAGCATCAGCCAAGGTCTGCACGCATCTGATGTAGCATATGTTTATCGGGCAAGCGACGTCGGCCAAAGGCAGGAAACATCAGTTAAAGCCCGCACACATCGGCCGTGGCCTTCACGCATCGGCTAGGTGTCGCCGCCCAATGGCAGGCAACATCAGTTAAGTCCTTCATGCATCTGACATGGCATGTCTGCATCAGGTAAGCGACTTCGGCCAACGGAAGGGGGCATCAGCCAGGTACTGCACGCATCAGTCGTGGCGTGTGTGCATCAGGTGGGCGACATCGGCCAACGGCAGGCAACATCAACCAAGGCCGGCACGCATCTACCGTGGTATGTACTTATCGACTGGGTGACATCGGCCGTAGCCCGCGCACATCAGCCAGGCGACGTCGGCCAATGGCAGGTAGCATCATCCAAGGCTTGCACGCATTGGGTGGGCGACATCAGTCGTGGCCTGCATGCATCGGCCAGGCGTCATCGACCAACGACACGCAGCATCAGCCAAGGCCTGCACCCATCTGACGTGGCATGAGCTAATCAGGCAAGCGATGTCGGCAAATGGCAGGCAGCATCTCCCATGTCCTGCACGTATATGACGTGGCATGTGCACCTCAGGTAAGCGACGTCGGCCAACAACAAGCAGCATCATCAAAGGCCTACGTGCATCAGTCGTGGTGTGTGCGCATAGGCTGGGCGACATCATCCAAGGCCAACGACAGGCGACATCATCCAAGGCCTGCACGCATAAATCATGGCGCGTGCGCATCAGCACAGTGACATCGGTCGTGGCCTGCGCGCATCGGCCAGGCGACATTCGACATTGCCTGCGCACATCAGCCAACGGCAAGCCGCATTAGCCAAGGCATTCATGCATCAGTCGTGGTGTGTGCGCATCGGCCAGGCGTCGCCGGCCATTGACATGCAGCATCAGCCAAGGCTTGCATGCATCTGATGTGGTATGTGCTTATCGGGCAAGAGACGTCGAAAAATGGCAGGCAAAATCTGTTATGGCCTGCACTCATCTGACGTAACATGTGCACCCTGGGCAATTGAGTCAGCCAACAACAGGCAGCATAAACCAAGGCTTGAACGCATCAGCCGTGGCTTGTGCGCTTCGGCTGGGCAACATTGGCGTTAACCAAAGGCAGGCAGCATCAGCCAAGGCCTGCACTCATCTGATGTGGCTTGTGCGCTTCGGGCAAGCGACGTCGATCAACAACTTGCAACATCAGCCAAGTCCTGCAAACATCTGTCGTTCCATGTGCGCATTGGCAGGGCGACATCGGCCATGGCATGTGCGCATCGGTCAGGCAACAACAAGCAGCATAATCGAAGGCCTGTACAAATCTGACGTGGCAAGTGTGCATCGGCCAGGCGAAGTCGGCCAACGGCCAGTAACATCAGCCAAGCCCTACACGACATCAGTCGTGGCCTGAACTTATCGTCTAGGCGATGTCGGCCAATGGTAGGCAGCATCAACCATGTCCTTCATGTATCTGACGTGGCATGTGCGCATCGGCTGGGCGACATCGGCGTCGGCCAATGGCAGGCAGCTTCAGCCAAGGCCTACACGCATTTGATATAGCTTGTGCGCTTCGTTTGCCAACGACAGGCGGCATCAGCCAAGGCCTGCACGCATAAGTCTTGGCGTGTGCGCATCAGGTCAGTGACATTGGCTGTTGCCTGCGCGCATCGGCCAGGCAACATTCGACGTTGCCTGCGCACATCGGCCAATGGTAAGCCGCATTAGCCAAGGCATTCATACATCAGTTGTGGCATGTGCGCATTAGATGGGCGACATCGACCGTTAACTGTGTGCATCGGCCAGGCAACATCGGCTAATGTCAGGCAACATTATCTAAGGCCCGCACGCATCTGACGTGGCATGTTCGCATCGGGCAAGTGACTTCGGCCAACGGAAGGGGGAATCAACCAAGGACTGCACACATCAGCCGTGGCATATATGCATCGGCTGGGAGACATCGGCCGTTGTCTACGCGCATCATCGAGGCGACGCTGGCCAATGGCAGGCAGCATCAGCCAAGGCCTACACTTATCTGATGTGGCATGTGTGCATTGGGAAAGTGATGTCGGCAAATTATAGGCAACACCAGTGAAATGACCCAAAAAGTTCTTTAAAATGTGCTTCGGAAGTTACCGGAAACTTGTTAAGCTATATTAAAAAAATCTATTTCGTTTTTCGAAAATCCGACTTCATATTCTTGTTTAGGGGGTCAAATTGAGTGGGAAATGGGTCTAACCCAAATTTTAGAGCAACCGTATCAAAATCCGAAATTCCAAGTGAAGCCTTTTTCGAGGGTCTACT
>JAJOOO010032039.1:0-11139 GCA_029582685.1 Solanum piurae
CCCAAATTCCCCCCCCCCCCCCCCCCGACTGGCTTTTCTATAACGACATGAACAAGTCGTTATAATAGATATCAATTTACCCATCACTCGTCCCCGAGTGACGAAACTTAGAAAAATAGGCTAAGGAAGGGATGAAGTAGTACTTGAATCGACGAACAACTGGGGATACTTGTCTCGCATGACTCTCTCGATTTCCTAAGTAGCTTCCTCAACTGGACGATGCTTTCATTAAACTTTCACGGACTTAATCTCCTTGGTCCTCAACTTGTGCACATCACAATCAAGAATTGCAATCGATTTCTCCTCATATTGGAGGTCATTGTCTAACACAATTGAGTCCCACTTAATGATATAATCCCCGTCACCATGATACCTCTTCAACATGGATACATGAAATACCGGATGAACACTCGATATATTAGGAGGTAAAGCTAATATATACGCTACCGACCCCCACGCATTCAAGAATTTCAAATAGACCAATGTATCTAGGACTTAGCTTACCCTTCTTACCAAATCTCATTACCCCTTTCATGTGTGATACCTTAAGAAGAATATTTTCACCGAATTGAAATGCCATGTCTCTTACCTTATGATCCACATACTTCTTTTGTCTACTCTGGGCTGCTAGAAGCTTAGATTGAATACTCCTAACCTTATCTTGAGTATCCTTCACTAAATCAACCCCAATGGTTTCACATCTCCAGCCTCAAACCATCCTATGGGTGATCTACATACCCTCCCATAGAGTGCCTCAAATGGAGCCATATCAATGCTAGAGTGATAACTATTATTATAGGAGAATTCACACAAAGGTAAGAACTTATCCCAATGCCCTCTAAAATCAATCACACAATGCCCTCAACATGTCTTCTAATACCTGAATAGTCCTCTCCCACTGCCCGTCTGTCTGTGGGTGGAAGGCTTTACTAAAAGTGAGTTGTGTCCCCAATTGATCATGCAATTTCCTCCAAAACTTAGATGTGAATTGGGTACCACGGTCTAAGATGATACAAAGGGGCACCCCGTGCAACTTCACTGTCTCTTTCACATAAACTTTAGCCAATTGTTCAGCATTATAATCTATTCTTACCTGAATAAAATGGGCTGACTCAGTCAATCTATCAACCACTACCCAAATAGAATCAAACTTCCCCAAAGTCTTGGGAAGACCAACAACAAAATTCATGGCTATTCTTTCCCACTTCCATTCCAAAATTGAAATTCTTTGAAGTAAACTTGTAGGCCTTTGATGTTCATACTTCAATTGTTGACAATTTTGACACTTCGCCACAAACTCCGCTATGTCTTTCTTCATGCCCAGCCACCAATAAATTCACTTCAAATTTCTATACATCTTGGTCACACCCGGATGAATAGAATATCACGAACCATGAGACTCCACCAATAATTTCTCAATCAAGTCATCTACTGTAGGAACACAAATTCTCCCTTTAAAATTGAGCACACCATCCGCATCAATAGTAGTCTCTTGTGCCTTAACAATCGCAGTCTTCTTCCTAAGTTCCTCCAAATTCTCATCTTCAAATTGTTTGGCATTAATCTCTTCAATGAAAGTAGCTCTTACCTCAATACTAGCTAGCACCCCACCTCTTTCTGAGATGCCCAACTGCATGAACTTAGACTCTAAGGTCTGAATTTCTTTAGCCAAAGGTCGCTTGGCTACACTTAAGCAAGCTAAACTGCCCATACTTACCGCTTTTCGACTCAAAATGTATAATCTTTAATTAACTCCATCCACCTTCGTTGTCTCAAATTCAGATCCTTTTGAGTGAACACATGCTGCAAACTATGCTGATCAATAAGCACTTCACACTTAACACCATAGAGGTAATGCCGCCATATTTTAAGAGCAAACACTACCGCTGCCAATTCTAAATCATGTGTTGGATAATTCCTCTCATGCACCTTCAATTGACCCGAGGCAAAAACTATAACATTCTTATCTTGCATCAACACAACACCCAAGCCAGAATGTGAAGCATCACAATAAATAATAAAATCTTTAGCCTCCTCACAATAAACCGGTAATGCTATAATAGGTGCGGTAGTCAAAAGAGTTTTAAGCTTTTGAAAGCTCTCCTCACATTTTTCAGTCCATTCAAATGATATCTCCTTTTTTGTCAAATTAGTCAAGTGCGTGGTGATAGAAGCAAAGTTCTTCACAAATCGACGATAATAACTAGCGAGCCCAACAAAACTCCTAACTTTCGTCACAGAGCTAGGCCTAACCCAATTCTTAACCGCCTCAATCTTTTGGGGATCTATCATTACCCCTTCTTTTGAAACTACATGCCCCAAAAATGCAACCGATTTTAACCAAAATTCACACTTAGAGAATTTAGCATATAACTTTTGCTTTCCAAAAACACCCAAAACACTTCAAAGATGGTTGACATGCTCTTCCTCACTTTTCGAATAGACCAAAATATCATCAATAAAGACTATGACGAAAGAATAAAAAAATGGCTTGAACACCCCATTCATTAAACTCATAAAAGCTGCAGGAGCATTAGTCAAACCAAAAGATATAACCAAAAACTCATAGTGCCCATAGCGAGTCCTAAACGCCGTCTTGGGCACATCCTCAGTCCTAATTTTTAATTGATGGTAGCTAGACCTTAGATCAATCTTAGAGAAAACTGATGGCCCTTGCAATTGGTCAAAAAGATCATCTATTTGAGGCAAGGGATACTTATTTTGAATAGTGACCCTATTCAATTGCCGGTAATCTATACACATTCTCATACTACCATCATTTTTCTTAACAAACAAAACTGGAGCACCCATGGGGAAGCACTAGGATGAATAAATCCCTTATCAAAAAGCTCTTGGATTTGAGCCTTAAGCTCTCTTAATTCTGTCGGAGCCATGCGCTATGGAGGGATAGAAATGGGGCGCGTACCAGGCTCTAAATCAATGCAAAAATCTATATCTCTATCCTGAGGTATACTAGGCAAGTCATTAGGAAACACTTCACAAAATTTAGACACCACATGAATAGACTCAATGGATGGAGCCTCAATCTCAACATCCCTAATATGAGCCAAATAAGCCAAACAACCCTGCTCTACCAGTTTACTAGCCCGAATGGAGGATATAATCTTAGCTTAGGCTTGTACACCCCTTCCCACTCTAATTTTTTCCTTTCCAGAATTTCTAGAGTTACAGACTTAGTATTACAATTAATCATAGCATAATAGGGGGGGACAACCAAGTCATGCCTAAGATTATGTCAAAGTCAATCATATCTAAAATCACTACCCAAGTCTGAAATCCCATAAACAAAATAGGACAATCACGATAAACATGGGTAACTATGACTGACTCTTCAACTGGGGTAGAAACACGAATAGGGGAATAAAAAATATCACAAATCATATCAAAATCTGAGGCAAATATCACGAACACATATGAATAAGTAGAACCCAGATCAAAAAACACATTAGCCATCTGGTCACAAATAAGAATAGTACCTGTGATCACCGCATCAGATGCCTCCGCCTCATTCTTGCCCGAAAAAGCATAACACTGAGCCCTATCATCACGACGAGCCACTTTCCTACCTGGTTGCATGTTACCCCTACCTCCGTTACCATTTCCTCTAGTTCCACGGCCTCGCTGATTACCTCCTCGCCCACCTTGATGATACCCTTGACCATTATTACTGTTTCCCACGGGTACCACTGCTCTAGACTGCTGTTGCACGGAATCTAACACACGTGGGTGGGGACAATCTTTCCTCATATGCCCAGGTTCACCACAGTTGTAACAAGTACGATCAAAAGATGGTCTACCGCCCGTCGAAGGCGCGACTCCCTGGCTATCCTGAAAATTATGAGATGGAGTTTTCGAGTAACTACTTGTAGAGGTGGGCATAGCGGACTGAATTGGCTTGGCTGCAAGCGTTGACCTGCCGAACCCCTTGGAACAAGAAGCTTGAAAATTACCCGAGTTCTTGGCCTTTTTTTCCCATGCCTTAGCTTGACCGTCTCGCCTCACCCCCTCCACTTTCTTAACATAGTCTGTCACCTTATTAAAGCTTCTCCCTGCAGAAGTCATATGAACAAATAATACTTGCAACTCAGAATTTAGTCCCCTAATAAATAATCGGATTCTCTCTTCCTCAGTAGTCACCAATTGAGTAGCATATCTAGACAAAATATGGAACTTGGCTTCATAAGCAGCCACAGTCATACCACCTTGCTCCAAAGCCATGAACTCATCTTTCTTGCGATCCCTCAAAGTTCTAGGCACATACTTCTATAAGAACAGAGCATGAAATTGGATCCAAGTAAGTGGAGGTAAGTAGAAGTAAGTAGAAGATCTGCATTCCATATAAGCTCTCCACCACTTCTTAGCCTCACCTTGAAGTTGGAAGACATAAACTCAACCCCATGTTGATCAACAATACCCAATTTATGAAGCCTCTCATAGCAATCCAGAATGAACTCATAAGCATCCTCATTCTCAGAACCAAGAAACACAGGAGGCTTTAGCTTCAGAAACTTAGTCAACATTTCATGCTCATTACCAGTCATAACAGAACCCAACAAAGGACGAAAGAAAGCATCATTACCTCCAGTCCCAACCACCTTGGGCGCAGTGCTAGCAATATGAGGATTAGTAAGAGCTTGAGTTGCTTGAGCAGAAGGAAGCACTCCAGGACCAACTAATCCCTTTAAGAACGACATAATCTGTTGAGCTAACACTGGATCCAAATGAGGAACACCTATAGTCTCAGCCGGCACCTCTCCCTCGTGTCCCAAATTCTCAACATCAACATCAACATGCTCATCTATCTCTTCATGATGCACAAGAGGTTTCTTATTCATAGGAGCATTCTCAAAAGGAACTCCATTTCCAGCAGGTTCTACTCTTCCACTGCCTCTACCCCTGCCTCAACCGCGACCTTTCGCTGCAGATTCCTTAATCGAAGCATTCACGGGAGCTACGGGCCTAACATCGTTGAATTTAGTATTAACCAACTGCGAACACAAGAGTGAAAGAGGTTAGATACCAATTTGAATCACCAGATACCAATTGGAATCAAGTCATAGCACGAAAGGAGACAAGAGAAAAATAGAGATTTCCTTAAGTCCTACAACCTCTCTAAGAAAAGTAAAAGCGTCCTCGTACCGTTCTGCGAGACTCTATTAGACTCATTTTTTATACATCGAGATCAACGAACCTAGGCTCTAATACCAACTTTGTCACGACCCCAACCTTCGTGATTGACACCCATATTAACTCTTCGGTGGGAGAACTACTACTACAACTCAAACCAAGCAACTAAACCAAAACTACGACATTTAAGTATATGAAAGCAGAAATAATAGCTAAAAACTGAAGTTACCACAAACTTCAACAAAAGATCTAACAACTAGCAATGCGGAAGAATTAACCTAGAACTTGAAAGTCAATGTACCAAAACATCTAACAATGAACCAAGTCTAAACAAGAAAGGATACAACTCCATACTAATGAACTAACTAAAACAAATGTCTAAGTCTGAAAATGGTGGACATAGACGAAAGAGAATTCCATGGCAGCCCAGAAAAATTATCTCACCCTTGAATTCAAATGATCACTAATCTCCTAAGCGAGGTCTGTCAGTAGCCGCTTGAAGATGCCATGTACTCAACAAAAATAAGAGCAAGTGCAGAATCAATACACAACCATAGTGTACTGGTAGAATCACGCGGCTATCCCACTAGTGCAACATAAATAAGTCGAACAACATTATAATCACATGCATACATATCAACATATACAATATCATCAACATTTACGAACAACAAACAACTTCACATTTTATGTCAAATCATTAGTCCTCTCATGGAACCCAAACCCAAATAGTTAGCATGCTAGAACGTGGAAACCGATCTCATATTTATGCCGGAACGTGGCAACCGATCCCATAGTTATGTCGGAACGTGGCAACCGATCCAAGTTAGTTATGCCGGAAGGTGGCAACCGATCCCATTCACAGACTACAATTACAATCACAAGTATATCATCAAGATCATACATTTAAGTCATGATTTCATGGCATTCATCAATTCTCTATCTCATTTACAACAAGTGTGATCAATATTGCAACATTCATACATATACAAGTATCATAATGAAGCAAGAACAAATATACATCACACAATCATAAAATCACAACCATCACCTACCTCGAAACAAGCTTAAAATCCTAAGAAACTTGATCCTTCCATTTTCGGATTCGTTCTTGTTCTTGGTCAACAAACAATCATAATAACACGGAAATCAATAAACAATCACTAATTACCCGGATTACTAACAATTCTTTGAACCCTAGATTATACCCATGATCTCAATTATCCAAATTAGGGTTGTTTCCACCATAGGATCTATAACAAAACCCTCCCCTATAAAATATTCACCCATTCTATTACGTTCTACGGATCGAAGAACGGATTCGGGGAGTGAAAAGCTTACATTTAGCCTCAAGAATGGTGAAAAATGAGTAGGAGTCGCCTGCGAGTCGTCCCTTAGCTCAAAAAGTCGAAAAGTGCATAATGAGGTCGTTTAGGGGTTTATTAACGACTTTAATTTGCATCGAGCCCGCCACAACGGCCACCTCCCCTCCAAAGAGGCAAAACCCAGCACCAAAGCGGCATTCTCGAGACAGAGAGTTATTTCAAGAATTCCAAAATTCTCATTTCACAACACACCTCTAATCCACGACACTCAGTAAATACCCTTTATGCTAAGATCAATTTCGGGAGTTCTACTCACCCGAATTCAATTTCGTAAAGTCGTACAGATTCCTTAACAAGTTATCTAACTACTCATGTAATCAAAATCATAATTACTTCACTCGATTGTTACTAGATTTCCCTACACCTCAATGACTCCGATTTTGTCCAAATCTGGACAATGTTGGGAAAATCCAAATACTACAAGAAAGTTTTCCTGCCCCAAATTTCCCCCCGTTGGATTTGCTATAACGACGGGAACATGTCATTACATTAGCCCACCCATAACGAAAGGATGGATCGTTACATCAATGGTGGCATTGAAAAATTTATTTGTGCAAGTTTCCCTAATCGTAACACTGATCTTCATGACAAAATAATTTTGTGGCCGTTTGAATTAGCTTATTTTTAGGTGCTTTTGGGCTTTAAGCAATTTTTTAAGTCTTGGAAATGTTAAAAAGTGTTTTTAAGCATTCACATTTCGTCCAAAAAAGTTTTTAAATAAGCCAAAATTAAAAGTAAGATATCATTTACTTATGACTTTTAACTTTTGGCTTATAAATTAGGAAAAATTACTGAAATACACGTCTTATCCCTTATTTCCAATATCCCCTTCTATTTCTAAAAACCTCTAAAATCCCTTATTTCGTTAATGTATCCGAGCTACATATTAATGTATCCGAGCCAGTATTTAATGTATCCGAGCTACATATTATGTATCCGATTTATTTTATAATGTATCCGAACTAGTTTTTAATGTATCCGAGCTACATATTATGCATCTGAGCTAGTTTTTAATGTCATCCCTTTCTATATGTCATCCGTCCCATTTTATATGTCATCCCTTTCTATGAATAGCTGGACCACAATACTTGTCATTTTATAAAATTTATGCATAAATTACCATATTTTGTCTATTATACCCTTGATAGAGTAGTTAATTAATCTTGAAAATGTATTCATCATTTATTATAAAGTTGACTTAATAAAACATTAAATAAGGGTAGAAGGGTAACGTTACATCATTTCTTAATACAAGTGCAAAGTAAAAATGTGACATATAAAATGGGACGGAGGGAGTACTTTTTATAAACCAATTCAACCCGGCCCTAAAAGTATAACAAGTGATCATCAAAATTGCATAGATTTGGGTATTTGTTGGTTTTTACACTGAGGAGACAACTTTCAAAATTATATGTAAAATATAAATGAACTAATTAAATATAGTAAGAACAGGAATAACATATGTTTCAAAACTTGGATAAGTTTTCTATCTTTGGCTGTGCTTCATTAACATCATATTCTTTGAATCTTGTCTACTAGCAACCTTTATAATCTGAATAGTCTATTCAATTTTAATTTTTTAAAGTTGATTAGATAGGTGGAATAGTATCATAATAATTTGATTTGAAAGAACATCCAAACTGTTTGAGCCTTGGCCAGTCATATTCCAAGTATGTGATAATTATTGGACCCAATATGGAAACATCAATCAATATTAATAATTTGGCATTATGGGATCATCGGAATATGGTAACAACAAAATTGGATTATGTGTCTTTTTTTATACATCTGGTCCACTCAATAATTCATGAGAATAGCAGTGACGACACACACATAATAAAGTTTGTGTTGACATTTTATTTATTAGCTACGATAATAAAAATATTTTTTAGCAATAATTAATATACACATGTGTGTTAATTTTTTAATTGATAGTAACTAATTGCTATTAAATTCAATATTTCTATAGTCTTTAGAGACACTTCTTATCATTATTATAATCTATAAATCACATAATTGAATATTCCTTTTATTTATGAGTAAGCAAGTGTGATAAGGAATACTCTAATACTAAAGGGATAAAAGTTTCCTTCTATAAAATAAATAATTATCATGAAATTAAAGTGAGTTTCTATAAATTAGCGCAATTTATGTATAAAACAATAATTTTAATTTGTCTATGTTCTATAATTGAAAAAGAAATTTATTGAATTTTGTGATTTTAAATTAAAAGTATATCAAAATTATTTTAAATGTTATAATTTTAAATAGGGGAAAAGGATAAATATACCCCAAACTATCGTAAATGGTATGCAGATATACCCTCTGCATACTTTTGGGACATTGGTGCCCCTGCCGTCCAAAAATTAGAGCATATATACCCTTTATACTAACGGACATACACGTGTCATAATCTTATCCACCGACCCGACATTTATTAAATATTGGATCGATGGATAAGATTGTGCCACGTTTCCCTATTTAGTCTTCTATTAGAATGAATGACATATATGCTCTAGTTTTTGGACGGCAGGGGCACCAATGTTCCAAAAGTATGACGGAGAGTATCTACATACTATTTATGATAGTTTAGAGGTATATTTGTCCTTTTTCCCTTTTAAATATGTTAAATTGAAAGATGAAATTAAAAAAATACATTACTTTAGAAATGGACTAAAAAAATAGCATAAACAAATTTAAACGACGGTAATATTATACTTCAATCTACAAAGAAATGCAAATCAAATCAAGATGAAAACAAAAAGAATACCATTGGAAAAGGCTGTTTCATGCATGTCACTGCTCATGATTGGTTAGACATATGGAAAATTCCAGATACACAGACAGGAGAAATTTTCAGTGTGCTCTTCCTGATTTTGATATCAAGTGGACATATGGGTCGGATTACTCAAATCAAATCTAATCGTAAAAGAGATATTTCGGTATCAGACAAGTCCAAAACCCAAATGATATAAAAAACGATAAAGTAAAGAATAAAAAGAAAGTTTATGTATTTTACCTATAGAGCACTATTATGAAACAATGGCGAAAGTCGGTCCTACATTGTCCTTCGTAACACAAGAATTAAAATTACCTCTACAAAATTGATTCAACAGAAAATACGACTCTAATTCGAATCAAGTAAGAAATAAATCATCTTCTCAAAACTTTAACACATAAACTTTATGTATCTCAATAGATAACATATAAAGATAATAAATGATTGCAATGCATATTTTGTCTATATACCCACAGTCGAAATTCATAGGGGACTCATGTGGTCTATTTACTAAGTAAGCATATCATTTCGATCCATGTATATATTGTGAGGCGTACAATTCTGATCCCAATAATATAACATGTGCGGACGTGCATTCCGATCCCAAAAGCATATTATAATGTGCGGACATGCACTATGGTCCCAATGAAATGTAATGTAAGCGTGCAATACTGATCCCAAAATAACAAATACAATTACAAATTCAAAATACATACAACTCATGAAAATCAATCAATTCATCGTTACTTATTTCTCACTTTTCAAAATTTTCAGTTTGTAAAGAAACTTTATATCAGTTTGTAGAATTAGGAGAAGGATTTGGGAAATTTCATATGGTTGAATACTGGAAAAGATTACTTTACAATGAGGTGTATACCTCTATTTATACTAGTACAGATAATGAAAACTACCTGTAACAAACTTTCTAAATACTTCTCTAACAGAATCTAATTGAGTCAATAACTAAGAATTACAACTAATTAATCAATTAACTAACTACTGCAACTATCAATCATTACTACTATCTTCAATATTCCCCCTCAAGCTAGATGTATTGAAAACATTTAATACACCTAGCTTGGCTAGTAAAAAGTCATGATGAGATCTTCCTAAAACCTTTGTCAACAAATCAGCCTGCTGATCCTTGGTATTAATATAGCTTGCCTTTATCAATCCTTGTTGCATTCTTTCTCGAATAAAATGATAGTCAATCTTAATGTGTTTCGTCCTCTCATGAAACACATGATTTGCTGTCACAATGGATGGTAGTTGGCTCATGCACATTCATTCCTAGTTCCTTGAATATGTTAGTCACCCAAACTACTTCAGTTGTCAACGCAGCTAAGCTTCTATATTCTGCTTCTGCAGAGCTCCTGGAGACTGTATTTTTCTTTTTTGACTTCCATGCTATTAGAGACTTCCCATACTTCAAAAGATAACCAGTCACTGATCTTCTGCTATTTGGATATGCAACCCAATCTGCATCACAGAAGCCAGTGAGTTGTGCTTCTTTATCAGAACCCATCAATATTCCTAGGCTTGGTGTTGTTTAAATATACCTAACCACCTTTAATGCTGCATTCCAATGAGAAATTGTTGGTTTTTGCATAAATTGGCTTAAGCACTAAACTGAGAAAGCAATATCAGGCCTAGTGTTTGTGAGATTAGTAGTTTGCCAATCAATCTTTGGTATCTGTTTATATCAGCAAACAGTTCACCAGTGGCATCAAAATCAGCACTTGTAAGCTTCATATTACTCTCCAAAGGTGTTGATGATGATTTAGCTCCTGATCATAATCCTGCCTCAGAAACTAATTCCAATGCATA
>JAJOOO010032043.1:0-12061 GCA_029582685.1 Solanum piurae
TATATGTATATTTACATATGTTGATTGTTGGACTTGAAAGATGAGTTCATAAGTGCATGTTTTGAGAATGTAAACACGTCTAATGTTTTGAAAAGTATTTCAATACGGTAAGAAGTACATTCTTTGTAATGGGTGAATTGACCATAAAGTTATATCACTTATTTTGGGAGTAGTATCGAGTACCAAATTGGGTTAGAGTCTTTTATAACTCAGAAGTCCCATAAAACTACGTAGCCAGCGTAGGATAGGATAGCATTAATTCTTCATGCTACTTCTCACTGCCTTTGAGAAGGCCTACTAGATGGATCCATAGTCATGACATCATCATATACCATGTAAAAGTATAGGATGATCCTTGCAATGTGGACGAGACGTTTTATCATTTCTAGGATCATGGTAATGGTTGTCCATTAGAGAAACTCCCCACAAAGTAAATATATTATTTTCATGTTGCTTTCATTGTATATTTTATTGTAAAACTTAAATGGTTATCACTTCATATTTTTGTATTGATCCAGTTACGTTGTTTCAGTCATTCAAGCCAGGAAGTTGTTTACTCTAACCTTATCACTTACCAGTACATTTAATGTACTAACGATATTGGACCTCCATCGTTTTATGATGTACATATAGGTTCTCGGGATCATCAACATGCGCTTCATTTAGCTCACTATTCACTCGCGAACAGTAAGTGGTGAGGCCTCCTTACTTCTGGGAGACCCAAGTTTCATTTTAGTTTTAGTAGTAGTTGAGGTGTGGTGGGTTTTATCCCGACATCTATCTTGAATCTTTAGAGGCTTCATAGACAGATGGAATTAGATGTTCCCATTGTTTTCTCAGAATGTTTTATTTAACTTATGTCTCATGTTAAGTATCTTGCAAGACAGTATTTTTAAGACTTTCTTAAATGTCTAAGTGTTCACCTATTTTAAACTTCCGCGTATTGTTTTGTGTCATGTATGTGGTCGTTCAATTATTAAAGTGGCTCTTTTAAAAGCCGAGTATCGTACCCATAGGGACTCAAGATTAGATTTATTCTATCTTTCCAATACTTTCAATTTTAATCAAGTGTTATCAAGAATAGTGATGTGGATTTTTATATAATTTATAATCAAATTATAGACTTAACTACTGCGATTCAATTTCAAAAGGGTTCAAACAATGACCGGGGAAATTCCAGGGCTACAGTTGACTTAAGGATTCATGTATACTATCTTGTAAAATGGATATTGATTAACTATCGAATGAATGATTAAAGGGTTAATTCTATGATTATGGTCTTCTGACCTCTAATCGCCTATAATAATTGGCAGCCTAACTACATCGTAGAGCGGGGATAGGCTGAACCAATTAGCGAGCATTACGATTTCGTCCGGTCTATTAACCGAGAAAGGTTTCTAATGTATATCCCTATCATAGATACAAATTGATATTCGACGTAATCAACTGACACTATTTCGGTTCAAGTGCCAGACGATCGCGTGTAGTGATATAACCCAACCAAGGGTTGGGATCGTTCCCACAGGGAGTGGTTTCGAGAATTAATAGAATAATAAAATCAAGTTCTAATTAGTCATAGGTAAAAATATTATCGAATAAAAACATACTAAATCAAAAAGGGTGACGCATGTGGCAATTATCAAAGGGGGGGTTTGTAGCAATTAACAACTAAAAATAGCGAAAATAAGAGTATACGAGTTAGGAGACGGGGATCCTTTGGGAAGTGATAGGAATAGGGGATAAATTAGACTATCAGGTACATGCTTTTGATAGTAAATTGTTGAACATTTGTGACTAGGCTACACTATAGTGGGGGCAAATTCTTTCTCGAGCAACTTACCCCGAATTAACTCGGTTTCTCTCAAACACCAAGTTGCCGCTTTAAGAACAACCTTTGCCTTAGCCCATTCACTCTCTCGAACTGAATGTGTGGTAGAAGGACTAGGATTCACTCTCTCGAGCTGAACCCATGTCGACCCAATACCACCGGCTATCAATTTAGTAGTCTTAGTTTTACGACCTCTCTCTCAAGCAAGCCAAAAACACTAAGATGAAAATGTATTTGCAACTACAATTCCATTAAGTTCATACACAACTACTAAATGAAATCACATTTAAACAACAAATAAACCATCAACCAGCAAGACCCAACATGTAATTTAACCCATATTCACAAAATCACACCCCAAGAATTAGGGTTTTAGCTAGACATGTAAAAGAGGAAGAAAATGATTCCAAATTGAAGTAACATCAACTGGGTATGATTTATTTTCACTTTAAATGAGTCTAGGATGAAGATTCTTGAAGACCCACACCCAATTTCTTGGAGTTGAAACCCTTCAAATCTTCAAGCTCAAGAATAATGTCTCCCAAAACTTATAACTTAGAAAAATAACATGTTGTATCTGAAATTGCATGCTGAAATAAAAGTTTCAACAAGTATTTAAAATGTTTGAAAATTTATGCTACAGCGGATCACTCAATGCAGTTAGTCGGGATCGCCGATCAACTCGGCAATCCGCCCTTTGGTAGGTTTCATCGCCCTCTTGCTCTATCCTTCAGCATCGTCGTGTTTTGGATCATTGGGCAACATAGTATTGCTTCGCAGAACTGCTCCGCGCCACGCCGACTTCTCCTTTTCACCGCCAATTTGATCCTTTCCTTTAGGGCTCAGCACACTGGAACAAAAGGCGAGGATAAGACCTTTTGGCGACTCACCGAACGGGTTTCGGCGATCTTCAATCCTTCATTTCTTTGTTATTTTCAGTAAACTTGTTCCTTCTTGCCTAGTAGTGTCCATGCTTTGCCTCAAACTCCAAATACCCGAAACTTAAGCATTTTCATCAGATATTGAGACTAAATCTGTATTTGAGGACACTAATTCTATCAAAATATAGTCCTAAATGAGTCCAATTTGTGGACTCATCACAAATCAACTGTGAATCTAAGAGAAAATCATGCTTCTTTTGCCCCATGTTCTATCCTATTATTTCTCTCCCGAGTTCAATTCGGTCAAGACATTTATTTATGTGGTGATCAAGCACGAAATTCTAAAACAAGAACAAAATATTGATTCATGTGATAATTAACTTCAATCCATTAAACTCAAGAAAACACATTCATCCAGTAGCCACATCCCTAGAACTAGATAAATTAGCTACTCATATCAAGATTCTCAATCATGCAATGTTTAAAGAACATAAAGAGATCGAACAGAGAATAGTCTCGGAATGAACCCTAAGAACATATGAAAAAGCTCTCCCAAAGACGTCATTCTCAAAAACCTAGAAAAAATAATCATTAGAAAATAAAAAAATCTAAGTCTATTTATATTTAATAAAAACCGGCCAAATATGGCACCAAGGTCCGCGACACGAAGAGCCTTCAAGAATACAGCTTTAAGAGAGTATTATCACGCCTCGAGGCAACCCCCTTGACGTAACACGGGATCTAGGATCATGAATCACCCCAAGCTAACCCTATGTGTAGCATATCATAAGCATACAATAAAAACATGTACTATGCGGAAGCTAAAATAATGGATAACTGAAAGTGGGGAAATACCCAACTAGTATGAATATATAATACATACTAAGAGTTTAGTAATAACTGAAAGATAACTCAACAACTCAAGATGATTCTACTACTAAGTATGAAAATCCTCTAACTGCGTTGAGTTACTGGGACATTCCCCCCAGCTAACTCTAACAAAACTGAAAAATGAATATAATGACAAACAAAAAGCATGTCTATTGTCCTCGAAGTATGACGACTCACCACTGAAGTTACTAAAATCGAACCGAGAGTCAATCTAAGCGTGATCTAGATGCTGAGTACCTGAACCTATATCATGAAAGGATGTAGTGCATAATATGCATCAGTACTTGGAATGTACTGAGCATGCATGATATAGATACTAAGCTGAACAAATATATATAAGCTGAACAAAGCCTAACTGAGCAATGGCATAAACTGAGCAAGAATGTAAATACTGAAATATAACTGAAAAACTAAACTGAATGCAATGACCAAGTACTAATCATAAAAATAACATGCTTAACTGAATGGTGAAGTATATACTGAAAACCTTGTCAGATGCACTAAGAGTCTGACTATGGGAGCTACTATTAGCTGACGTAAACCACACGAGCTAAACGTGGAGTCCCATGTATACGCCCCATCGAGAAGACCCAATATACTTTGACAGGGGTATAAAGGCATGACTGGCGTGATCACTAAATCGGATAACCAACAGAGGGGACTTATACTCCTACGGGGACACGTAGTTTTGGGACTATGAGGGTACGATGAACCCTAGTCCAACTCAGTGCTAAGTCTACTCCTAACTGAATATGTATATGACTGAAATGTAACTGAAATACTCAATAGCTCAACATACTGACATGCAATCTGAGAATGCAACTTTTATATACTAATAATGTAACATTCAAAATCTGGAGCATGATTATCTGCTTAATTAACCTAGAATGTATAATTCATGAACTAAGTGAATCTATACAAACTAGGGTTATGCGTTTCATACAAGGAATTATGCAAAGTTTCAAAGTAAACATGTTTTTCGATTTAGGATACTATAACAGCTAATCACAACAAATCTCCAAAAGTTTAGATACCCTAGGTCTGGACAACTATGTCGAATCAAGAACTCATTGAATTATAGGGACCTAGAGGATGAAAGGAATCCACTAGGGAAATCCCACATACTTGGTTTAGAGCTATTACCTAATGAATACTCCTGCTCTTCTATTTAAAATTTACACTTGGTCGTTATAAACATAATGACACATCATCATAAACTCATTTCTAGTTAAATTACACTTCTAACTCGTCCATACTAGTAACTCTTACTCTACCTCTTATCATGAAATCTACACAAACTCATCACTGCTTAGTCTACCCATAAGGGAAAACTTCTCATTAATAACTTACTAGGTGAATGATTATAATAACATAGCTTGCCTCATCACTATCTCCCTTTCTTAGATTACTGAACATTTGCATGCATTTCTTCTTACTTTGGGCACTATTACTACTACTTCTTATAATCTCATAACTCATACTATATTTTCGGGTGAAAATACTACCCAAGCTCTACAAAACACCTCCTCAAAAGGGTATAATTGAAACAAGGTTTAAAGAAGAGAGTACATCTCAGTTTTAGCTTGAACACAGGATTCACATGAATAAGAGTGCATTCTTTTGAATATAAACACTTAATCTCACTCATGGTCTTCTCTCAAGCACATATGAAGTCTCATGACTTTCTCAAGACTTTTACTGAGAGTAAATCATCGATAAGGATCTGGTTTTGCTTTTAAACTACCTTAACTATGAGGGGTAGTCGAATGAATATGAGAAACGCACGAGTTTGAATAAGAAGGGAAATTTTTCTTAAATGTCTGTAGTCCCTTATTTTAAAAGTGGGTCCCTCACGACCATAAATAATATTCTACTTGACACGACATTATAGAAATCCTAGCACACTTGAACTCGATGCTCTAATACCAAGTTTGTCATGACCGGAGCCTACACCCTGGATGTGGCCAGCACTCAAGAACCATTGCTGGTCCCCAAGCAAACCCTCATACTGGCTGACTACAAGTGGAAGACTAACTCGAGCATACATTAACATCAAACTGAAAGAAATAATAGATCAAGAGTGGATTAAATCTCAAAACTCTCTGAATATACTGAGTATTAAACATAAGTTCTAAATGAAATATCTAAAACTAAAAGTCTCTCCAAAACTGTCTATGTATGAAGCCTCCACTATACAAAGATTAGTGTTGAGATAAGACACACAACTACTCAAATGAACTACTACTAAAAACTCATAAAAATGGACTAGAAGAAAGGAGGTCTTACTCAAAATCTAAGGAGCAGATGAAGTGATCTCAACGGACTCTTGTTGAGGATCTTAAGAACATGTATCTGCATCATTAAATGATGCAGTTCGAATGACATCAATACATTGAATGTACGAGTATGTAATATAATTGAATAACAAACAACTGAAAGAAAGGACTACAATAGATAACAATGTATTCAAGCTGAATGTAAAGAAATAAAATAGTTAAATCATTTAAAGCTTTACTAAATACTTTCTCATCTCTGAACTCAACATAATAAGTGGTATATAAAAATACACTCTAACTTTATTGGGAGATTGTCTAACCGACAGCCATCACTCAACAGCTCTCCCACGCTGCCAGAACTGTCCTATACCTTGCCGGGATTTAAGACACCTCAACTAAGTGGATCCACTAAGCTATGCTTAAAAGCAATTAGGAATCATCTAAAAAGTATGATCCTTTACCCATGTTGGCATACATGGTTTATGAGGATTTTGAGTTGTCTGAAATCATCCCCATATTGGTGCTTAAGACTACTCTAAATAACATATATAACTCATGCTCATATGTTTAAAAACATAACTCTTCCGCTGGTTTGAGATAATTGCTGAAACTACCCTTTTAAAAGAGGTAACTACTCTTGAAATATCTTTTGAACTCATAACTCATATAGAAATCAAAGTTTCTCTTTTATCAGTGTAAAAACTGATACATTTGGGAATACTTAGTTCACTTATACTCTTGCTCAATTCGTACTTAAAAAATCTTTCTCAAAAATATATCAAAATCATATTGTGATATGATCATTGATGACTCGGGAAGTCATACTGCATAAAATTGATGCATAACAAGATACCATACTACTTAAACATTGATGGCATACTTGATTTTCATACTAATCATGTTTTAGAAACTCTTTCTCAAGACTCATCTTTATTTCCTCAAAAACTCAGTTTAAAACTCAAGTGTTCACTTTAAAAAGCTTCTGAAGATATATAACTCAATTCATAGGGTTCATGGGAAATAATGGACATGAACGACTCAACTCAGGGATTTTAATAGCAATATGGAAACTCAGTACTCAGAACTCAAGAAATCAGAACTCAACGATACTACTCATCTAAAAAATACTAAACTCATAGGGTCCATGCTGAAATATAGACATGGACGAATCAACTCAATAATATTAATGCATAACACATAGCAATTCAATAATTAGGAATAGAATTTCAAAAAGAAACAAGAACTCGAGAACTCAAAATCAACTCATCTCAAGAATTCTTAAATCTAGAGGTAGAATCCTAGATTTCTCTTTTACTGATTTGAAAGTAGATGTAGGGCATGAAGACGAACTACTACAACATTATGATATTCTTACATACCTTGAAGAACAAGGTTCTTGAAGAATCTTGAAGAAAAACTTGATTAGAATCCTTGAAACCCTAGCTTGAAGGTAAACAATCAAGAAAACGTTTCTTGAGATTCTTGAATTAGTTTCTACAAATCACTATGGCCAAAAATTATGATTTTCATTAGTGATTCATAATTGTATGGAGGAATTTGAGTTGGAAAGAAGCAAATCTTGGAGAAGAACTACCTTGGGAAAGAATCTTGAATGGAGTCTTCTACTTTGATTTTTCCTTAGGATTTTGCCTTAGGGTTTAAGAGATAAGAGAATGATGTATTAAGAGATGAAAATCTGATTGTTTTGGGTCTTTAATTAGTCAAGAAATTTGTTTAGGGTTTTCTTAGAGGTAAAAAGACAAAAATGACCATTGTATCAAGTTACTAAAATGGTCATAAATTTTTACTCGAACTTAGGATTGACGCAAAATTGGTAGCGTTGGAAACAAGATTCAAATACCTTTAATTTTATCGGTTATGGGACACATAACTCTTTATATTCTAAGAGATATGATCGTTTAAAGTTGACCCAAGTAGAACCTTACATCAAAATGTAATCGGTAAGGGAACTTTCAATTTAACTTTGTGCAAGGAGTTTTTAGTGACCTTAATTGATATTCAAAATCATTCTCTCACTAAAGAATATACATTTAAATATATGGGCAATTTAAGAATCACCTGATACAATCAACTACTGCTAAAACTGAAATGAACTTGGGTCTCCCGGAAGTAAGGAGGCCTCACCACCTACTGTTTTTGAGTGAATAGTGATCTCAATGAAACGCTTATTGATGATCCCGAGCACCTATATGTGCATCATAAAATGATGCAGGCTGAATAACATCAGTATATTGAATGTACTGGTAAGTGATAATGTTAGAGTAAACAACTTACTGGATTGAATGATTGAAAACAACGTAACTGGATCAATAAATAAATATGAAGTGAAAACCATTTAAACTTTACAATAATATATACAATGAAAGCAACACAAAAACAATATATTTACTTTGTGGGTAGTTTATCTAATAAACAACCATTACCATGAGCCTAACAATGATACAATGTTTTGCCCACGTTGAAAGGGTCATCCTATACTTTACCATAGTATAGGATGATGTCGTGACTATGGATCCATCTAGTAGGCCTTCTCAAAGGCAGTGAAGAGTCGCATGAAGAATCAATGCTATCCTATCCTACACTGGCTACGTAGTTTTATGGGACTTCTGAGTTATAAAAGACTCTAACCCAATTCGGTGCTCGATACTACTCCCAAAATAAATGATATAACTTTATGATCAATTCACCCATTATAAAAAATGTACTTCTTACTTTATTGTAATATTTTTCAAAACATTAGACGTGTTTACATTCTCAAAAAATGCACTTATGAACTTATCTTTCAAGTACAAAAATCAACATAAGTACATATATTTGTATATATATATATAAATAACATTTGAAGTTCTTAAGTTTTATGAAATAGAGGCTTTAAACTTTCCCCTTACCTTACTTTAATTTGGAGTGTAAATGAAGACATGTGAGTGGGACATGTTGACTTTCTCAAGAATTAATGGAGACTTTAATATTTATTATCAAGAAAAGAACGAAGACACGATTCAAAGGAACACATACGGGATGAAAGACACAGAAGAAAAGGTCAGGTGACCCTGGCGTATCCATGGTGCGACACAGAGAGGGAATTAATTTTTTGTTCGCAAGAGACTTTTGAGACAAAAGACTATGTGTCCTCTCCATGACGCAGAGAGGGGGTGATCGACTGAAGATGGAAATTTCAAGCGTCTCTTCGACGCAGCCCTGGACGTGAACATTTGGTCGTTTTTCTTTTCCTTTTCCAAACTCACTTTAATTCAAGAAACCCAAATGCAATTTCTTTGAAATCTCACTCAGATTCTATCAACAAATACAAACCCAATGAAATCTCACTCAAATTTAAATAACAAACACCACTCATTTGCAAGACCTTCACCTAAAGAACTCAAAACCTCCATTGTTCAAGAATGGGACTAAAACTTAAGAACTCTTCAAAAATCCTTCCATAAACAATATCTTGGACAAATATAGTGAAAGAATTAAATGGATGGCGTGACGAAAAACAAGTCCATCTCTATGAGAAACCTCACATGTCTGGAAAGAACGATGGTCTTGGAAAAATTCCTCAATTCTTGATAAACGCTTGAACTTAGCCCTTCCTTCTTCTTGAAAGTTAACCCTGAAACCCCTAAGTGTTTTGAACATGAATGGGGAAATTAGAATCTGATTAAACCCTTAATTTGGGTCAGGAGAACGTGCTAAGACAAGTGGGTGAAAGTAAAAGACCAAAACACCCTTTCCTAAAACGGATGGAATGTCTTAAATGGAGAGGCTTAACTAAAACAACCATAACTTTTTACTCAGAGTTCATAATTTAGTAAACTTGGCGTCATTGGAAAGAGAACGTAAAGACCTTCAATTTCATATCTCATGGGCCACATAAATTTTTATGTGCAAAAAGATATGGTCTTTAAAGTTGACCCAAAACATGAAAATAGAACGAAGTTCAAGGTGTTACAACTACCTGATTGGATACCATGAGAAGCGACCCTTGAACATCCTAATCTTTGTAGGAGGGACTGAGACTACTCATAATTTTATTGATGAATCCTTAGCAGATAAGCTAGGGTATGACTCATATCCAATCATGCCTCAAACTGTTAACTGGGATTTTGGGAAAAGGGTGACTTCCAAAGCATGTAACAACTTTTAAGTCACAGTGTAAGGTGCCCTGTTTAATGTGAAGTTGTATTTACTTCCATTGTCGTCAAATTGTGAGACAGTATTAGGAAACCAATGGACACTTCACTTTGACGACAATGAAAGCATATACAACTTCACATTAAAGAGGGCACCTTGCACCGTGACTTGAGTGTTGTTACATATTTTGGAAGTCACCCTTTTCCAAAAAGCGTAGTTAACAGTTCGAGGGTTGATTGCATATGAGTAATACCCTAGATTATTTGCTAAAGAGTCATCAATAAATTTATGAGTAGTATCGGTCCCTCCTACAAAGATTAGGATGTTCAAGGTACTAGGGATGCCCAACATTAGAGACCAAAACTTTTGAAGTTGTTTTTCAGTGCTTACTTTCACATGGTACCCTTTTTTTTCCTTTAGTTTATTTTCAGTTTCCATTATGATGTAATAAGTTGAATAAATAAAAGTTTGTTGTTCTTTATTTTTTCTGACTGTTAACTCCAAATTGGTAAAAAATGGCTTGATTCAATTATTGTGCATCACTTATTTATAGTTTAGGCCTACCTATGGCTCAACGAGCTCCTTTGTATTTAGTGTGTTTATTTGTTTTAACACTTATGTGACCTTTATTCACTCTTTCAACTCTTTTTTTATTATTGTCATGTTCTGAAAGTATAGTGTCACTCTTTTAAGATTTTAAATTTTGTCATGTTTTCTTTTACTTATGTTATATGCTACCTCATGCTTGTGTTTGATTTATTTCTATGGCTTAAAGGTTGTCTAGTATTTGGATTGGCTTGACAGAGAATCAGCAATAAGACAAATATGTTCAACATTTGAAATAAATTCAATCATCCTTCTATTCCTACTCACACCCTCTCTCTACAAATATCTCCGACACACATCAATGTTGATGCCTTGCAAAGTGAGGTAATACATGAAAAAATGGAGAATTCTAAGCTAGATGCACTACAACAAAAAATGCATGACTTGGAGAAGAAGGTGAATGGAAGACTAAACACAAAACATGTTCAAGACCTGAGGTATAAGAAGTTATGTCTACACCCAAGAGTTGAATTTCCATCAAATTTTAAAATTCTGAAATTTAACATGTTTGACGGGCATGAAGACCCAATTGCACATTTAAAGGATTTTTGCAGTAGATTAGTTGCTAGTTGGCTTAGGAAATAATGAACCTCTCCTAATGAGATTATTTATTCAAAGCTTATAGGGATAGCCTCCACTTGGTACGTCAAAAAAGACTTTGAAAAATGTCTCACATGGGAAGATATGGCTTGAGACTTTGTAGAACAGTATAAGTTTAACATTAAATATGATCCTACAATGTTGGACTTTCTTAAAGAAAAGAAAATGAGTCATGAATCTTTTGAGGAATATGTTATCCGATGAAGACTAGAAGCTTACAAAATACGTCATTCACCGCATGAAGAAGAGTTGGTCCAAAATCTCATCAGATTACCTGATGGTATATACCCATTTTAAGGGGGGGGGGGGAGCCAAATCAGATTTATTATTACTAACTATAAGCAAATAAGAAGTCTAATTTCAAATAAGTCAAAGAGAATCAGTCAATTAACAACCCATAAATTAATATCACATATCATCAGTCAAAGGAAATAATTTATTTACGGAAGAAAATAAATATAGGTAAAAATCATATGTCAAGACAAACACATTCACAACTATAACAAGAGTGGGTAAATTCTAGCAGATCCTAAGCAAAGTAAAAAAGAAAATATCAGTTTAAAGGTAACCAATTAGTTCAATATGCAATCGATCGTTGAATATAATAAACTAAGACAAAATTGGAGCAAATTTTGACTAAATCAAAGTTTGAATTAATAACATTGAGCAAATCAGGTAATTAGAAAATCAAACTGACGGATCTTAACAAATCACACTAAGAAATTTGATAGAAATCAAATAAGGAAACAAACCCTGATGGATCTTAACAAATCCATCTTCAAGCTGACTGAAACACTTGAGGTCCCTTGTTGGATCGACATTCT
>JAJOOO010032045.1:0-10583 GCA_029582685.1 Solanum piurae
TTAATTAATTTTTACTTAAATTTAAAGTTACTTTTCAACCTATCGATTTTGCTACTTTTTTATTTCAATGTATGTATATTAAATTTCTTTTGTTTTAATAGAAAATGTGTGAAAATTCTAATTAAAAGTTTCAAATCTCCAAATTTACTTATGAAACTATGAAAAAATAACCCCTAATGAATTATTATTTTCAAACCTCCGGATGACCCACATAGAGGAAATGAAGAAATGTAATTGCATATAACCTTGTTTTCTAATTCTTTTAAGTAGACACTCATTTAAAAATATTATTATTATTATTATTATTATTATTATATATATATATATATATCCAAACTAAAGTTTCAGTTAAATTTATTATTTTCCTTTTCCAATTTATGTAGCACACTTAAAATTTTGAGATTCAAATTTTTAAATTTAGACCGTGAATTCGGAAATACTAGCTTTTGATATAAATTGAAATGGAGAAGATAATTATAAATTAAATAATATCTAATGAAAGTAAATTATAAGTTTGCCAGAGTAACTTGAGATTAGTTTGGTTCGTGTGATTTTGACAAACGAAAAAAGTAAAATAATAGTAAAACGATTCGAACCGGCAACCTCAACATTTCTTTTGGACACCCTTTCCACTGCGCTAAAGCCTCTATTAATGTCAAGGTTGTGCAAAATGAATTATATATTGGTATTTAATAAATTTTGAATTACGTAACAAGTGTAATTTTCCGACAAAGGGTGTTCACGTGCACACCCTTATTAGGCTGTAGCTCCGCCCCTGCCCGTTCCTATTTATATGTCACCATTTCGGAATTCACATGCATTAAGAAACTAAGTAAGTTTACTATTCTACCCTTATTTAATTTTTTTGGAACTCAAGTTTTCAATCAATGAATATGTATTAATTTATTTTGATTAAGTAATTTAACCAATGAATATGAATCATTTACTTAGCTTTTTTAAGTTGGTCAAATGTATATTTTCAAGGCAAATAACTCATAAGGGCAAAAAAGAAATAATATGGTAATTTATGCATTGATTTTATGAAATGACAAGTATTATGGACCAACTATTTATAGAAAGAGATGACATATAAAAAGGAACGAAGGGAGTACTAAAGATCATCTATTTTTAGTAAGGACGACATGTAAATAGGAACGAAATAAGTATTAACGAATATAATTGTGAAACTACACTATTGATTATTTTTTTCTTAAGAATTGTGCCAAACTTTATCTTGAAAACTAAAAGGAACAAAATAGAATATTATACTACCCATCCGTTTCACTTTTGTGTATCAGAGTTGAAACGAAATTTTAAAAATTAAATACTCCCTTCATTTCTAAATAAGTGATGTTTTAACTTTTTTTTATTTTGTTTCAAAATAAGTAATGTGGTAGGATTTCAAGAAGGAATTGATATTCATTCAAAATTACCTTTGTTTTAATTCATATAGTTTTTCACCATTAAATAATCACTTATTTTTTAAGGCATTTAATTAGGGGTAAGTTAATAAAAACACCTATTTTCTAGGAATGAGTTTAAGGGTGACAAAAAAAGTTTTGAAGCTAAGAAAAAATGACACAAGTCTTAATTTACTGAGTAAAAGTCATAATTTTAACATTAGTGGTAATGACACTAATTTTAACCCTTAAATTTTATTATTTACTCAAACTCCCTACCTTCCCCTCTCAACCCCTCCCCCTCAATCCCCTCCCCACCCCTTCGGTCGTTGTCGTCGTCCCCATTCCTTGTGCAACTGCGCCTCCATTATCATCATTTTCTCCTATGCTACCATCATCACCTCCTCCATCACCACCACTCACTACTAAAAAGAGACAAAAAATGATGGATAGAAAAGTTACGTACTACATAACTCCAAAAATATGATAACCATACGCTACATGTTACTTTGTTATTTTTTCACAAAATCGACAGACATTGACTCTTTGTCCGTCGTTTTTGTTTGAAAATTGCGCCAAATTATTTAAAGTTAATTTATATTTATTTTTAATAAATACCACGTTGTTCGTCTTTTTAAAAAAAATTGTTTAAATAAAATGACAGACATTGTCTTTTTTATTTCTATAAATTTATTCATAATGTAATACATATAATATTTTTAAAAATGTTAACTTACTTTTAAAAATAAGAAACGACGGATAAAGTGGTATTTGTCCATCCATTTTAGCGCAAATCGGCAGTAGAACAATAAAAGAAAAACAACGAACAAAGCGATGTTGTCTATTGCTTTTCTCAAAATATAGTTGTAACCATAAAAGTTTGTCTCTTCTAATTCTATTTCTGTTCTTTTTCCTTCTCTTCATTTCTCCACCCAAAATCTCTTTCTTCACCTCTCTGTCGCCGTCGTGCCTCCTCCTCCAGTTTCTTTCAATCATGTCGCCTCCACTATCATTGTCACCTTCGTTCAAAGTTAAGAATTTCTATTTTTTAATCAAATTATTTCTTCAATGCATTAATTCTTGGTTTCTACCTTAGTTTATTGGATTAATTTTGGCTAAATTATTTCATGAACATTGTTAGTTTGTGAACTTAAGTTTGATTTTAAGGTTTGGTTTCATGTAACACCTCATAAATTCGACAGTTATGTTAGAAAGGAAAAAGTGCAGAAAATTTATTGAAACGGTGGTCTACGAGACTGACCTAAGGACAAGTAGGAAGTTTTACGGGCCGTAGGAAGGAAATCGTAAAACCTAGAGTTGAGTTTGGAAAATTTCATGTTTATTATGTTTGACCTATGAGCGAACATGATGAAGCGTAGGAAGTTTGACATGTCGTAGAACTAATCCATAGGGTTGATTATGATAAATTGATTGAGAGCATAGTCTAAGATAAGGGTTTGACGAGTCGTGGTTGATTCCATGGGTCGTAGGGTGGTCTCGTAGAATTGATATGGACTTAGTGGAATTTTGAACTTGTGATAAGTCCCAGATTTCGACTCTTTTTTTTTTCCCTCAAATGCCTAATTTATGCTCTAAACTGATGTTAAAGTGTTGCTTTGTAGCATTTAAGGCTAAGGAGCAAGGCAAGGACACTACCGGGCAAAAAGGAGCAAACAAGCTGAAGAAGTGGAGAAAAGCGATCCTGGTGATCGCCAAGACCACTCGGCGAACCGCAGAGTGGCTCTTTAGCTCGCCTAAAGTTCCAGCGTGCCAGCCCTAATGAAGAACCAATTTGGCGACATAAATAGGCAGTCGGCGGATCGCCGACCGACTCCACGATGGCAACCTCGATCGCCTAAAATCACAGAACCCTGAAGACAAATGGCCAATGCAGACCAGCGATGGAAGGGAGCAAAGGGAGGATCGCCTACCTGTTCGGCGATGCCCGACTTACCTCGCCCAATGACCTTTCAGGCCAAAAATTAGACAATTATAAATTGAATTTTAAAATGAAATTCGAAGAGCTTCTTCCAGTTTTGATTCCTAAAGTTCGAACTTTTGAGTTTTTCTCTCTGTATTTGAGCTTTCATTGTAGACTTTTGAGGTTTAACTTGAGGATTTGCAAGTGGGTTTTTGAATTTGAGCAATTTGGACCATTGTAAAGACTTGGGAACCTTTACCCAGATCATGGCTACTATATTTGGTAATCGTTTATCTATTTTTATGATGTGTAGCTAAAACCCCAGTTCTTGGGCTGTGATCATCTGTTTATTTGTCTAATTACCTTATGGGTATTGTTGTTTAATGATGAATTTTTTGTTATAATATGGGTTTAATCATTTGTTGTGTTTTAATCTATGGATTGTAGTTGCAAATGCAATTCTAGCATAGAGTTCTTAGTTTACTTGAGAGAGAGGTTTTAGAACCAAAGCTTGTGATTAATGATTGTAGGTATTGGGTTGATATGAGTTCAGCTCGAGAGAGTGAATCCTAAACTCAATTCTACCTATGTAGCTCGAGAGAGTGAATACATTAAGGTTGTGGGTTGTTTATCCTGTCAAGCTTATCGATGTTCGAGAGAAAAGTATTTCACTTAAAGTCCAGCCTACCCACAATGTTTCAGCAAGTTATTATTAAATCTCAATTACCCATATAGCATAATTAGCTTATAAACGATCACACCCCGAGAATTCCTCTTAATCTTGTTCAAACCCTTGCTTTCACATTTGTTTTAGTTGTTAATTCACAAACCAATCCCCCCATCTGACATTTGTTGTCACCCCTTTTCATTTAGCTACATGTTTCCGATAATTTCTATTCCTATAACTGATTAGACCATGTTTGCACTTCATAATTGAATTTGAACACGTATCGCTCCCTGTGGGTTCGACCCCAACCTTTTATTATATTTTATACTAGATTACGATCGCCCACATCTAGTACTGGATGAGGTGTATAAAAAATGGCGCCACTGCCAGGGAGTGGTGTTGTTTAGAATTCTATTATTGAAGTTGAATTGTTATTTTTTTGTGTTATAATTGAATCAACTTACTTTGGTTTGTGTTTGTGTTGGTTTGTGTTGAACAGAGGAAGAGATGAGTGTGAACATGAGTAATGGTAGCCAAGTGGGCCACCAAGACACTATTGGAAATCTGAATGATGTGAATGACCCAATTCAATTAGGTGGTATTGGTGCACTACGTCTACCTCCTATTGAGGGGAATGTTGTCTTCCATGTTACTAGCACGATGCTACAGCTCCTCCAAATGAAAGGATTATATGGAGGACTGGTCCATGAAGACCCCCACGAGCATATTCAGAACTTTGTGGATGTTTGTGGTTCGTTCTCATTCAAGAACATATCACAAGAATCAGTCCGTCTCAGGTTGTTTCCATTCTCTTTGATGGGTGAAGCTACCGAATAGTTAGCTGAGTTGCTGAGGGACTCCATCACCTCTTGGGAGGAACTTACCACATCGTTCAATGTGAGATTCTTTCCCACATCGAAGATGATGACACTCAGAGATAATATCCAAGGTTTCAAACGCTTGTAGGGTGAACTAATCCACGAGACGTAGCTGAGATTTAAGAAGTTGGTATTTCAATGTCTGACTCATGGACTGCCAAACCATATATTGTTACAGTACTTCTATAGGAGTCTTGACTCGGTGAACAAAGGAGTTGCTGATCAACTTGTTCCCGGAGGTATAATGCAACAATCCTATGAAGTAGCGTCTTTACTCCTTGATGGAATGACCAAGATAAATAGAGCATGGTACACTCGTGAGGACCAAATGTCTCCTCTCACTTTTAGGATGACGAAAGAGAAGATCAAGAAGGATCAAGAGAGAGACCAAAACATGGCCAAAATGATGACCCAACTGGATATCTTGGCAAAAAGTGTGGCGGGTAGTGGTTTGAACAGTGTAAATGTTGTTGGTGTTGGTGTTGGTGGGGTAAACCCCGATGAAGCCAATCTGAGGCGATGTACAATGAGGAAGTGAACTTCCTTGCAAATCAAGGAAGAGGATTTCGTTCAAACTATCCAAGGACGGGTGGAAATTTGGGTTGGAATAGAGATGATGGATGGAGAGATCGTGACAGGGAATGGCGTGATCGTAATGCTACTTGGAAGGAAAGGGATGGTGAAAAGGAAAGATATGTCCCACCTCATGAATGCCAAAATCCTAAAGAGCAAAGAGGTGACCCAGAGAACTTCCGTACAGAAAACATGCTTGCACGCATTCTCAATAAGGTTGAAGGGTCGGACAAAGTGTTGAAAGAGATGAAGAAGGATGTCTCAACTCTCAATCAGAAGGTGACTTCTCATTCAGTCTCTATTAAACAGCTGGAGACGCAAATGGGTCAAATTTTATCTCATTTGAACCCAAGGCCAAAAGAGGGGGGGGGGGTTGCCTTGTGATACGATGGCCAACCCCAAAAATGAAGCTTGAATTGGTATTTTCGTTGTGCCACGACGTTAAATAAGGCTCTTCTTAAGAGGCAACCCAAGTTTTTGATGTTTTAAATTTTGTTTTTGAATAACGGGTGTTGATTTTGCAGGTTGAAAAGTGAAAAGTGTTGGAAAATGGGCAATTATGCGAGCCAAAAGTCTAGTCGGAGACTCATCAAAGAGGTCGGTGAGCCCGACTTAGACCGCCGTTGGAACCACCCAGCTTGATGGGGAATACTGTAAAACTCGGCAAGCTAAAAGCTCAGTCGGCAACTCGCCAAACAGGTCGGCAAGCCTGACTTTGTCCGTCGTTTGAACCCCCAAATTGTTGGGAGTTCTGTAAAACTCGGCGAGCCAAAATACCACTCGGCGCATTACCGAGTGGTTCGGCGGGTGCGACTTACTTCGCTAAATGGAGTGCGAACTAAAATGTTTTAAAGGGCCAAACCGTTTTAAATTAAGAAATCCTACTAAAAAGAGAAATAACATAAGTGAGAAAATAGACAATAAATGTAGAGAGACAAGAGAGAGTTTTCTTATTCTTCCAAGTGTTTCCCAAATCTTCAAGTGCATAACATAATCTCAAGACCTCTATTTATATTGTTATAAAGAGGCATACAAAGAGATAAGAATAAACATGATATTAATTCTTGAGATTGTGGGAAGACCAAGGGGTGTAGAATATAAATAAAAAGATGGTGGAGATGTGAGTATTATTACACATAATGGTGAAATTAAAACTTGAAGTTATGGACATCCACATTAATATAATATATTTACAATAAAACATTAATTATTTATAAATAAGAACTAAATTTAAAATGAGGAGAAAAACTAAAGAATGCCCAAAAAAGGAGAAAATAGATAAATAGGAATGGAGGCCATAGAGAGGTGCCACGTCACCTTGTTTATATCTAGATTTATTATATATATATATAGATTGTAGAAAAATAGGCATAATGACTTTTGAGTTTTTCCCTTTAGAGCTCATTTCAATTGGCTTAAAAAAGTAGTTTTTAAGTCAAAAATAAAAAGTCAAACTGAAATGACTTTAATTTAAAATATAAAAAGTGGAGGGAGACTTACTTTTGAGTTTTCACTTATTTTAAGTCATTTTAAACTTATCTTAAGTTATTTGTAATCTTGCCAAGCACTTTCTAACTTATTTTAAGTCATTTTTTGAAATATTTTAAAATTATTTTTATATTTACCAATCACTTTCAGAAGTAAAAAACTAACTTAAAAATAGGTTTGGCCAACTTTTAAGTTAATCCAAACACCCTCTTAAAATTGGGGGGAAATCACATACATGGAGGGAAGTATTATTATTTTTGTGAATTTTATTAGAATTATAAGGGCATGCTTATAAGGTGTTGTATTTAGATTTATAAAAATAGCACACTTTAATAGTGTAGTTATATGTATAATTAGGCGTTGCCAATTATATTATGATTTGGCAACACATCTAAAGTGTAGTCTATACTACTAAAGAGCATGCTTTATAAGTGTTGCCAATATTTTTGTGGACAAAAGCCTTGTCCAAAGGCCACACCTTGAAAACATTCCTGCAGATCCTTTTGGCAACACTTTTCAAGTATTGTCTAGAATTGATGTTGCCTTAGAACAAATTTGTTGTAGTGAGTACTATGCAAGACATTGATATTGAACATAAAAAATCCTCAAATTATTATCAATGAAAACTCAATGTCACATAATAAATCCTCAAATTATTATCAATGAAAACTCAATATCACAACCCAGGGTACACCCTAGACGTAACATGGCATACAAGACCCCGAGAGGCCTCATACCAACCACTTAGCTTTCATAACATAAGATAATAGAACATGGTGTGGAAATTTAAAATATTTTCCAATACAATCAAAGTTTCATAAAACAAAGCGGAAGTCTTTAACCTTGTCTCAAACCATCTAATACTTGAATAGTCTTGGGAGACAGCCCATACAATAGTTCTAAAACATAAAAGAAAGACATAAAGGAAAGGTGATCAAATCCTCGATGCTATGAGGACTCACCAAATCTTCACTCCTTGCTCTACTATGAACCTAGCCACGGGGATTGATGAGTCTGAGATTTGGACTCATTTAGGGTTTTTTTTTACATAGATTTAGTGTCCTCAAATGTTTATTTTATGCCAATAACTGATGTTAAATCCTTGGTTTTCAGGAATATGGATTGAGGAACAAAGCAAGGACACTAACAGGCAAAAAGGAACAAACCAAGTTGAAGATATGAAGAAAGGCGAGCTTGAGGATTGCCAAGAGCATCCGACGTGTCGTCGAGTGGCTTATCAGACCGCCTAAAGTTCCAGTGTACCAAGCCCTGCAGGAAAGAACCAAGTTGGCGATGGAAAGGAGCAGTCGGCAGATCACCGAGTGATTCCACGAAGCCAAGATAGCTCGCCCAAAGTTACAGACCTTGAGGATGCTGAGTACCAAGGCAAAAGGGCGATGAAAGATACCAAAGGGAGGCTCACCGAGTGGTTCGGCGAGCCCAACTTACTTCGCCAATTGACTCTTAGCGGCACATTTTTGGCGACTATAAATACGTTTTTGAACATTTAGTTTAGTATCTAATACTCTTTAGAACAATCTTTTATTAAGTTTTGAGCATCTGGAGACAAGTTTCTCTAGTTTTTCCTTAGCTTTGAGGGATTGAAGAAATTTACTTTTGAGAAATTGGAAGTGGGTCTTTGAAGTTCATAAAATTGGAGCATTGTAAGGAAGCAATTACTCTTACCCAGTTGATGGATAATCAATTTGGTAACAGTTTTTTACCTTTTTATAATGTCTAGCTAAAACCCCAATTCTTGGAGTGTGATTATGGGTTGATTTAACTTATGGGTATTGTTAATTGTAAGTTTAAATGTTATTGAACAGTGAGTTCAATCATTAATTGTGGTTTAATTTAAGAATTATAGCTGCAAATGCAATTTTATGTTTGTGTTCTTGGCTGGCTCGAGAGAGAGGTTTTAGAACTAAAATTATTGATTGATGGATTGTGGGTATTGGGTTGACCTGGGTTCAGCTCGAGAGTGTGAATCCTAAACCCAATCCCACACATTCAGCTTGAGAGAGTGAATGAATAAGGTGTGGGTTGCTCTTATTTTGCATGTTTGTTGATGTTCGAGAAAAATCACTTGATTTGAGGTAAATTGTTTGAGAGAAAATTTACCTCCACTATAGCCTAGCCTACTCACTAATATCTAGCTATTTACTAATAGTTGCAATCACCTATTTGTCTATATTAGCCTATAATCGATCACATCCTAAGAATCTGTCTTATTATTGTTAATTTGTATTGTTTGTGACTGTTTGTAGTTGTTAATCAAAACCAAAACCCCCATTTGACATTCGTGTCACCCCTTGATTTGAATTATGTCTTTAATCGATAATTTTTATTCCTATGACTGATTTGACCATGTTCATACTTCCCAATTGAATCTGAAATATGTACCTCTCCCTATGAGATTCGACCCTAACTCATTTAGTTGGGTTTCATACTAATTGATGATCGTTGATGCTTAGAGTTGGATGAAGTCTCTTTGAAACATTATTAATCAAAATGCCATCGCTGCTGGGGATTGGTGTTGTTTGAAATTCTTTTGGTAAAGTTGAATTTTGTTCTTTTTAGTCATAGTTGAATCTACTTACTTTTAGTTTTGGTTTTTGTGTTTGTTGTTGAAAATAGAGGAAATGAGTGTTTATGGCAGCTGCAGTAACCAAGTGGACCACCCTCCTTCAAAGATGATAATTCTTAGGGATAACATCCTAAATTTCAAGCACTTGAAGGGTGAGACAATTCATGAGTTGTGGCTGAGATTTAAGACACTATTGTTGTAGTGCCCAACTCATGGAATACCAGATAAGATGCTACTGGACTGTTTCTATAGAGGTCTTGGTCCTGAGAACAGAGGAGTGGCTGACCAACTTTCTCCGGGTTGTCTAATACGACAACCCTATGCAATAGTATCCCAACTCTCGATCGCATGACTAAGACCAATAAGGAGCAAGAAAGGGACTAGAATCTGGCCAAAATGTTGACTCAACTGGATCTCTTGGCCAAAAAGATCATGGAATTTGAAGTACTGTACAAAAAGAAATATAGGTACATTCATCCTCATGAGCGTAGAAAGCCTGAGGATTATGAGGGTGGACAAATAGAAGAGATACTCTCACTCATTCTCCACAAAGTCGAAGAACACGACAGAGTGTTGAAAGAGATAAAAGAGAATAACTCAATGTTTAAATCAGATGACTGCTTCTCATTCCATATCTATTAAGCTACTGGAGACCCAATTGGGTCATATGTTGTCTCGTCTCTACCCAAGACAAAAAGGGGGGTTGCCTAGTGATACTATTGCAAATTTGATACGCTCAAATTACACCTCCCTAAAGAAGCATAAGCGATCGTTATCAAGTAAAGAACCCAACTTGTAGGTTGGGATCGAACCCACGAGGTAAATGGTTTAAACTTTACTTTAACCCACGATTATATTCAATTAGTCAAAGTATTTCCAAGAAAACAACAATTAATTAAAAAGGGGGGGGGGGGTTTGTTAATCAATTATGAAAATTCAATAAGTAATCAGAATTCAGTAGTCAATTTTGGTTGTTATCAAGATGAGAAAAATAACTAGGGTATACGTGTTCCCCACAAGCTCATAACGCAGTAATCCTAGTAACAACAATCCTTTCCTAGTGTATTAC
>JAJOOO010032046.1:0-12356 GCA_029582685.1 Solanum piurae
CCAAATACTAGAAAAAACTAGTATTTGGGAATTTGGGATATTTGCCAAAAATATTTGCCAAATAATGGCAAATTGTATGGACAAACACTATTTGCCAAGTTTTCCCCCAAATATTATTTGGGAAATCTATGGCCAAACGGGCCCTTAGAGTTGTGGAGTCTCTCAGTATTTCTCTTTATTTTGAGATGTTTTGCAAACTGTTTTATTTATAACATTGAGTACTTCCAGTCTTTGAGTTGCGTCTATTTGAGATATATGAGTTAAGCTCTGCATATAAAGCTTCTTTCTATTTGAGTGAGTCTTCTGCTAAATAGTTAGACAAGCTAAGGATTAGCTTGGGATTAGAAATGGTTCTTGAGCGCCGGCCATGTCCAGGGTGTAGGCACGGTGTGTGACACTCGGGACCTCTCAAAAGTCAATCAAGATCTCACCTAGGACTAAAATCATCCCCCGAATCCAACAGAACTCTCGAAATTCCGATCCAAGCATCTGAACCCCAAATGTTAACCAAAGTCAACTAAAAGGCTAAATTTCCAAAATTTCATAACTTAGGACCTCAAATCCTCAAAAAGACTCTGAATCTAAAACCGAAAACTTTCACCGACCATATCCCATATTCAAGAATTAATGAAATCGACGAAATTTCATTCCGACACTTGAAACTCCAAAAGACTTCAAAATCACTTTTAAGTAACTCAACCTTTCAAAATCACAAACTAACTCAAGTTCTCAATTTATTACTCAATTTTCGAAAGCGAATTTGCAAAACTCAAACATAAAAGGCTCGGGGTCACGATTGGGAGGGGTAAAGCGATAAATTCATGAAACTTTCAAAAAATAATCGATCGGGTCATTACATATTTTTTATTTTGGCACATGGAGTTGTGGTTCAAATCTTTTAAGATACCAATAATTTCATCAGAACTTTAAAGTACTTGCACTACCAGAAAGTTCAAATCTATTATAAGATAATCTCTGATATGCATGATATATGAGAAATATTAGAAACTAGTGGGAGATTGTTGGATAATTTGTAATATATAGAGGTCTTGAATTGAACAAACAAATTTGTTCATAAAAGAATATGACTACTATGAAAAGTTATATGTTCATGAAAAAAATATGACTATTATGAAAAGTTATATGTTCATGAAAGAACATGATTGTTATGAAAAGTCAATTATTAAGTTCTATAAATATGAAGACTCTCTAAAAATGGCCAATAGAAAAATCTGCAAGTAAATTTAAAGGCTTTGTTGTATCCAGAAGGAATTTGTTTGAATTTACCCCAATATGTATATAAGCTATATCTCTTTAAAGAAAATGATTCTTCACGTCTCAAAGCTATCTTCTTCTTCAATTTATACTTCCTATTATTTTTCTAACAGTAATCGATATTGGCTAAAATGTTTTAACAACATTGACCAATCAAATCTCAGGAAACTACACTTAAATGACCACCAAAGAAAGGATGTGGTGCAATAGATGAGGTTGCTCCTCGATTAATCAGAGGTATACTATTTGAACCCTGAATATAAAAAAATTCTTGGTATGGAGTGCTTCCCCTGAATGGGACCCTACACAGCGCAAATCAGAACAGTCAGGCTCCAATACGGATACCAAACACCGACTGAAAAACCAAAAAAGAAAAGGTTTAAAGTCAACTTATTAGATTTCAAAACTTATCATGCAGAGGTCAAAAGTTCAAGTGTAATCACCCATCAAATCTTCAGCGTGCCGATTGAGAACATTGAGGCAGTGGCCATATCTGACAATTGGTATATAAAATTCTGTTGTTGGAAAATCAAAATTGATCTTTTACAAGAGCAAAAGAGATGATATCAATCAATTAATTAATCATGCCTCACTCCAAAACAGGAAGTGATGGCATAATATGACACCTTACCATCCATTCATACCATATTGTGCAATGCAAAATGATGCCTTCAAGTGGAATACAAACTGATATTGCGCATTTCCTTATTATTAGAAGTCAAACATCATGCGCAAATCCATTTCAAGGACAATTCCTTTTATTGGGTTTATGTGCATTGTTGGGACATACATGTACATAAATAAGATGTAATTTGTTTCGATGACGGGAGAGGACGATGATTGGCACAGAGAACTTTAGGCTGACTAACTGGTGGCAGACATCCAGTGGAGGCTGCATTCTACCCAAGCCATCATCACTCTTCAGTAATGGTATATCATTAGACGTTCCCGTGGGGAACATTAGTAGCCCCCTCTCCTTGATCCAAAGGCATATATTGTGCCATGATGGCACGAATCTCTGAGTCCATGTATCTCTGCACATACAAGGTTCCAGGATTTAATGAAAAGGTGAAAGCAACATTGAACAATAAAACACGCTAATGGATATCATGCTAATCCAAGAAAGGAAAAAACTGCTTGAACAGAAAAGATGAATCTGTCCCAAAGATGGTGATCGGGGAGAAAAACGACATAAGAAAGAAACCTTTTGTTGAAGTTTGCTTTTAGTTACTGTAGCAACTTTTAGCAAAATAAGTTATTTAGTTTGAATAAATTTGAAATTTAAATTTTAGTCAGGTTGTTTTAGTTGTTGAGATATTTTAGGATTTTAAAATTTTAAATTATGCAAATTATGTGTTTTATGTTGGCAATTTAAAGCCTCTTAATGTTTAATAAAATTATTGAAAGCTATTGAAAGTTATTTCAATCCATTGAGAGACATTTTCAATCTTTTTGTGCTGCCCCATTTTTTTAAAAACACCAACACCTTTAAACACCTCTCTGAGAATCAAAGAAAGAAATCCCACTCCAAAAACTTGATATTTACTCAAAAAGTTCTTAACTTTCTTGCTTTTATTATGTGGTGGGATTTGGTGGCACATCTCATATTGGGGATATTTTCACTAAACTTGAGTGAAAGATTATAAACAAAAGGAATTTGCTGGCCTTCCCATCAACCATGTATATTTAAGGATTCAACAGGTAACTCAAATGCAAAATCCTAGAAGATTTGTCTTGTCTAAGTATTTATAAATTCCCAAATCACTTTTCTAACATCATTAGTTCTGAAGATCATACGTTAATTACTATGGAAAAACTGGTTAATTAGCACCAGCATAACATTTCAAATGCTTTTACTTCTGTGTTTTCAACAGGTAACAGTTGTCTGTCTTTGATGAAATTAAGAACATTGTACAATGACATACCCGGATTCTATACTTGTACACAGCATATGCTGAAACCCCTGCAACAGCCAAACCCAAGATGATAGTCCAAACAAGGCCCCAGCTGAACTCTGACTTGGCATCTTTGCCTGCAATTTCTCCAACAAACTTAGTCGCAGAAGATATCGACAGACATGCAACTTTGGAAAAAAGTAGATCAAAGTCTTCGCCTCTTCGGTATGCAGTTGGCAAAATTCTATTACATTTAAATAAGCTAAATCATGCTAATATCAGAAACATCACATATAAAAACTAACCTATTTTAAAGAAACATCATATTATGAAACTTAACTACCTTCACCAAAGCCAAGTATACAAGAAACCCTATGTCTACCATTACAAGTATATTTTCATTAAATTGACAGCTTCTAAACTTACTTATACACGTGTCATGTTCATGCATGTACAACAAATTGGCGTTGCAACTGCAATCATAACTACCCCAAGTGTTCTTGCATTTGCACTCAGCACACTGGCAAGCCAACTTCTCCTTGCATTCATCAATATCTGAAGAAGGGCCAAAATTGAATGAACTTTAAGAATAACAAGATAATTGTTCAATAGAAGTGCTATAAAACAGAGAGCAAAACTATTCAGACTCCACCTCGATCACTTATATTGATTAATATGTTCCTATGACAGGAAGCTAAGTTGTGTGGACTCTTCACTTTTGATACTGCACCCGTGTCAGATTCTCCAACAATACATTACTTTAGGAGAATCTCTTTAGGAATCCAACATGCACCCGTTGACATTTTGGTGAAGAGTCCGAGCAACATAAACAGGAAGTTAAAAGATTTGGTCTCTTAGAAAGAAAAAGGTGCAAATATTTTTGGGGCAATTAAACGGACACAGACAAAATCCAAAGAAATAAAGAATTAAACGGTGAAATGTTTTCCAGGAACAATATATGTCGACAGATTGATACATAATGAACAATTCTACATACCCTCACAACTGTTAACTCCATCCCCTGTGAATCCTGGTGGACATTTGCAACCCTTTGTGTGATCGTCCTGACAAGACAAGGATATGACAAATAATGCCTCTGTCTACAGAAAGTCATTTGAGATAAATGCCTAATAAACCCAAGAAAAAAAAACATCTTTAACTTTGGAGCACTGCTCAAGTAAAAAACAAAAAAGAAAGGAAAGGGTTAGGGCCTCCCACAAAAGAATGAGAACTGCTATGGCGGACAGTTCAAAAGGTAACACTAATCGTGCTTTAATAAAAACTCTTACAATGCAAGCAGAATATGCCCTGCCATTTTGGGTTCCCTTCCAACAGCCTCCATTGTTTATTTCACACCGCAATGCTCCAGATGCTGTCAAACCATGTCAAACCACAAGCTCAAAAGATTAGTCTATGAAGACAACATGCATGCATCACAACAACACCAATTTGAGTGTGAGAAAAAAAGATGACAATTAGTGGATGAAAAACTTACCTTCACAGTGACTATAACCATCACCAATAAATTTTACTCCCTGAACTACTGGGCATTCACATACTCTACCACGGAAAGTATCCTGCATCACAATTTTGTACATGGATTGGAAATTGAACTAGAAGCAAATAAATCTGGAACTTCACTAAATGAGGCTTATCGTATAAGCAGTCTTTAGACAAATAACTCTACCTGGCATGCTGTAATGTTAGCAGCCTTGTCCTGCCAGCACCCACCATTTGATTCTAAGCATTCATTTGTTTCTATTTCTGCAAAACAAGTATTAAAACAACTTTTGAATCACCTTGTTGGAAGAACGCATAAACTACAGACTAGATGGTCCTTAAGACCTGTTCTTTATTTTTTTTATCAGGTAATCTGAGTTTTATGTAGCAAAGTAGCTAATGTAGTTTTTGTCTCATCAGGTTAAAAGTTGAAATATGTCGGGTAGGCAAACACATCTGCAAGAATTTATACCGGCAATGTTTCTCATATATTATAATTTCACTAGTCTTTGCAACCAAGAAACCGATTCAACACCATTGGAGATTAAAAAGAACCGAGGAAGATTCCACCAGTAAGAGATATCTCTTTCGGACTTCTGTCCCATCTTAAAGAAAAGTCACAAACAGCAACAAGCTGATACCAAATAATTGCTAGCCTTCAAGACAAAGAAAAGATCAAGGAAAATGACCTTCAGTTAAACAAATTGCAGGCTCGGTTGTCTCCTCAAAACCTGAACAAATTGCCTTGAGGACTGCTCCCTTGTCCAGCTTACCTAAGATGAAGACAAATATGCCAAAATAAGAATCTTTCTATTTAAGTCAAAACACAATTTCCCTCTAAATCAAACAAGGTATACCTCTGTACTGTCTATTGTTTATAACGAGAGTTGGCAAGATAGTCACATCTCCACGAGCGCCCTTACCTATCTGGAAAGAAGCAATATGAAAAGTGAAAATTCAATTCAACATAGTCTCAAGAGGCAATATAGAAGATCTGTTCTATCACTTCTGTAGGACACACACCTGGGTGTCCTGTTCAGCCTTTAGAACAGGGTTGTCAGTATCTGCTTCAGGATCTCCAACACATTTTTCAATCTGTTTGACATCAAAGCCTGCAGAGTCCATTAAAACAAAAAGGAAAATTCAAGACATCATTTCAAGTTCCTATAAAGAGCAAGGAATATTAATTAATGCAGAAGAACCACATAACAAGGAAAAAAAAATGTAAAGTCATCACAACATTGACCTTAGCCCAGAGAGAAAAAATGGAGGGTGAACATGTGGCCCATTTTTGATACTTGAATGGTTAAGTAAAGGAATTAGTATTAAAAGTGCATAGAAAAACTATCACGTGCTATCGTGATCTCTTATTATCATACATAACTTTTCGGTATACTATTGTCAATTGAACTATTAATATGAAATCAAAAATAGTATGCAAGAAAGAACAAATATTCAACTGTGTATACTTTTTTTATTGCACTAAAAAAAATAATGATATTTTCTAGCTCTCACAGCTCATACAGAAGGATGAAAAGACAGAAACAGCACCAGTAGCAATGAATGACCAGCACCACAACCTTACAAGAGAGAGGAAAATATGGATTGTGCTAAACTTATGGCTTCATCAACACTAAATGTACAACAGTAAAGCAATGATGCATCAAGTGAAAAACACCAACAGAAATATGAAAGGAAAGAAACTCCGACCTACCAAGTGACTTGATTACTTGATCAGCACATTCTTCTGTGTATTTCTTCTCTTTCATTGGACACCGTATTGTAAAGTCAGTGACATAATCCCACCACAACCAGGGTTTTCCACTTTCATTTGCAACCTTAAAAAAGCAAGCTTGACGTAAATTTTGCAAAACAACATCCTTTCCATCATAACCTTTACTGAAGTCCTGCTCAGGGTCTGGAGCACAGTATCTTCCATGGTTGATGCACTGAGACTTGCATTGCTTGCTCAAAATAAACGCTTCCGGGCAATACCAAGTTATGTAATGGGGACTAAACTGTGTATAACCTTTCTGCTCAAGTATCTGGGCAGCCCCCTTGAAGTTTTTGACAAACTCTCTCTGGCTTTCACACTTGGGGCCACACTCATCATTACTATTGGTCCAAAATTCATACTCCACTCGATCGTCAGGATGTGGAAGAGCCTCTCTCCAATCGAGGTTTATGTTAACCATTTCTCCTTTAGATAGTTCCTTCTTGATGCTATCCCCAAGTGATTTGCTAATTAAAGCCGATGGAATAGTTATATCTTGCAAATAATCTGCCTTTGCATCCTCTTCCTCAGGGGTGTCCATGGTAATTAAAGGTTCAACACGGTCATCAGCAACAAGAATAGCACCTGCTCCAGCTTGCTGAGCATTCCAAGCCTTCAGTGTGAAAAAGCAATCTGCCAATACAGGAAAAACCATAGGCACCAACAAAGAACAAGAAAGCCCAAGTGAAATGTAAGAGGATAAATAGTATATACTCTTATATGTTTATGTAAGTGGATACATTGTGTAAATTTGTTTCAAGTTATAATAAGTTAACAAGCAAAACCATTCCAAATACAAAAAAACAGGCATAAATAATACTCCCCGATTGTTCAGTGCAAGAGCCAAACAAATACATGCTCACAGCTGCATTACACTATATAGCTTCAAAAGGCATCTGATTTATGTTTCTCTGAGCACTAGTCTCCTTTTTCTCTTTTGGGGTTAGGCAATTTTTAGAAAAGAAAAAAAAGTAGAGGCAATTCTTCCCTAAAACAGGCAGCATAAATTTGTCATGTTGTATTAACATCCAATTATGTAGGCAGAAATGTGATTTAAAAGGAAGTAGGAATGTCATGAAAAGTTTACCTCCTCTATCAACAAGAAGGAAAACAGGCATGCCACCAGGCTTAGATTTGTAGAAGATATCAAAATCTGAGAAATTCTTGCATGATTTTTGATTAGTTTTTGGGTACATAACATTACCAACCATGGTTCCTCCATACTGTGGTACCCCAAAGTTGCCAATTGCACACTCATACACCTCTTTGATTGAGTCTGGTGATGTTACTCTCAAGCTGTTCTTCTCCACCACAAATCTTCCCATACAACAACCACACAACACAAACCATATACACACTAAAAACCCTACCTTCATCTTCACTTCCTCCCTCAGATGGAGAAAAATAAAGATGACCCAGATCAGCTAAACCCCTAAAAACTGCAAATTTACATGGAAAAATCAAATCTTGATGTCACCCAGATCAAAGCATTCAGGTGAATAATTAATTAATACTATGAAAAAGGAGAACATGAAAAAGCTCCAGCCTTTGAACAAGTAAAGGGAAGAAATTACAGAAGGGATGTAATGGTAATGACCAAAGCACTCTGAGACGTGTAAAATGTGCTAAACTGAGGAAAGCTACATGTATATAATTTTTTTTTATATATATAAGAAAATATTATGACAGACACAGATATTTGCTTTTGTCTATATTTAGAGTTTTCGCTTTCGCAGTAATTAACGTTTGGATGTGGATGAAAATAGTAGTTCACGATTGGAGTCATAATTAGTTACGTCCACAAGAAATAAACCGTTATACTAAAATTATAATTACTAGTTCAAGATTGGATCTTTAATTATTTTTAAAAAAAATTCTCATTTTATGCCTATATATTCAGGTTGAAGCATTAACTAAATTCGAATAGTATACTATAGGGTCCATTTAGGGTGACTCCATTTAGGGTGACACTCCCAACAAATTTTTCTCCCTACGATCTTTGTGAACATGTAGTAAAATATGTGTTAATAATTTTAGAGATATTATTTTCAATTTTACATGTGTTGTAAAAATATAGGATTAATTTTAGGGATGTCATTTACAATTTAGCATCATAATACTATTTCTTTTTAATTTGTGATATTAAGCTTGTTTATCTTCAAAATGTACAATTGAATTTACAAGTAAGGTTTTGAGGATAATATAATCGAATTCGTCTGAAGCAACAAAATAAAAGAATAATGTTGAAAATGAAGAGGAAAAATTAACCAATCACACACATATATATCAATAAAGGAGAAAAATAGATAAGGTGATGTGACACCTCTCTATGACCTCCATTTCTATTTGTTTTTTTTTCTCTTTTTTTTTTGGTTTTTTTCTTCAGTTTTTTCATTAAATAATTTGTTTATTAATTAAAAAAATCAATCATATTTACTATTCTAATAAGTTACAAAATAACCTCTATCTATTTACATTCTCTACTTAAGTAACATGTCTCTTAAACTCCTTTCTAATTATTCTTATGATCTACACCATCTATAAATAACAATTATCTATAGATATGTTGAATGTTATATTCATTTTCTGATTCTTTCTTTTTTATAAGAATAGTTTTTTTTCTCTTTTAATTTTTTTTCATCTTTTTCATCATCATGTACTTAATAATGTCATCATATGGTCTTTATTTTGATAAAGATCGTGCATATATTCTTCAAAAATTCATCACAGAGATTATAGATATATTTTTCAAGATTCATCACATGGATGTTCACATTAGTTTGGTATAAGTTCATCAAAATGAAGAAGGAAGGTTAATTATCTTGAAAGATTTCATCAAGAGAGATAATCATATCAGTAAAATTTTTTGAATGGTTTCCAAATATTTTGAATTCCTTTTGTTCAGAAAAAATTAAATTATGAAACTCTCCTAACCAACTTAAGAAAGCTCAATTAGCATTTCTTTTACTCATTTAACTTTGCTATTTTTAATGTTATTGTTGTTGTTGTTGTTAACATTAATACTACTAATAATAATGAAGATGAAAAGTTATACAGTTTATTTTTGTGTATATCTATTTGTCAATTTTTAATTAATATTTCAAAATTGTTGTTGATTAAACGTTTCAAAGACACTTCATCCAATTCTAAGTGTGAACGATCGCTAGTCAGTATAAAACTCAACTAAATGAGTTGGGATCGAATTCCACAGGGAGCGATACGTGTTTAAGATTCAATAGGAAAGTGTGAACATGGTCAAATCAGTCATAGGAATAGAAATTATCAAATAAAAACATTATTCAAATTAGGGGGTGACACGAATGTCAAATGGGGGTACTCAAACTTTTCCCATTAGGCTCAGACCCATAAGACCCATGCCATCGGGGTACTCAAACTTTTCCCGGTTTGGCCAAAATTGGCCATTTGACGACTTAAGCCCTTAGGAATGACGTCAAACGCTCCATCATTGGGCAAAGCACGTCATTTAGCACAAATATGGGTTACTCAGACTTCACCCGACTAGACCCAACAACAATTAAGCACAACCCAACAATTTAGATCAATTTTAAAGCACGAAATTTGGGAAATCAACAATTAAGCATTTTAGGCATGATATTGAAATTAAAATCAGCAAACAAGCACACAAACACAGATTCAGAGAGGCCCAACACATCATTAAGAACAATACAATTGCAAATGAGTATAACCGCTAAATGCGAGTTCAAGGTTCGGAAAACCAACTCTTAATGCTGAATATAAGAATTTGTAACGCTAGGCGGCAAAGTGTCCAACTCCAAACACAAGATCAACGATCAAAAAGCAAGAAAATCCGGGAAAAATAGGCAATATAGATTTCGGGTATGATTATAGGAAGTTAAAAAGTGAGGGAATGTGAAAGAGTTTGAACTTTTAAACCTTTGGCTTTTTAAAAACCGTTCAGTTGTCGCCCTTTCGGCGACATTAATTTTCTTCGCCGAACCACTCGGCGACACGCCGAGTGGGTACTTTTCTCGCCGAATTTTACAAGACCTCCAGTTAATGTGGGGGTCCAAATGGCGGACTAAGTCATGATAACCGACCTGTTCGGTGATCCACCGACTAGTCCATGGGCTCGCCAAGTTTTACAGACTCCAACTTCATAGTTTCTTGAGTCCAACGGCAGTCCAAGTCGGGCTCGCCGACTGGACAGTTTGCTCTCCAACCTGCATATTTCAAACACATTCCACTTTTTTACCTGCACAATCAACACACGATTATTCTATGAACACAAAGAAAGCAATAAAACTTGGGTTGCCTCCCAAGAAGTGCCTTAGTTAACGTCATGGCACAACGTAAGTCCTCATTCAAGCTTCATTTTTGGGGTTTTCCCTAGGACCACTAGGCAACCCCTTTTTTTTGTCTCGAGTAGAGATGAGACAACATATGACCCATTTGGGTCTCCAGTAGCTGAATCGACATGGAATGAGAGGCAATCATCTGATTTAACATCGAGACATTCTCTTTTATCTCTTTCAACACTCTATCGTATTCTTCGACCTTGTGATGAATGAGTAAGAGCACCTATTCTATCTGCTCACCCTCATACACTTTGGGTCTTCTACGCTCGTGAGAGGGAATGTACCTATCATTTTTCTTGTACATTACTTCTAGTTCCATAGTCTTTTTGGCCAAGAGATCTAGCTGATTCAACAATGTGGCCAATTCTTGGTCCTTCTTTGTCTCCTTGTTGGTCTTGGCCATGTGATCAATGAGTTGGGTTGCTATTGCGTAGGGTAGTCATGTGAGACCACCTAGAGAAATTTGGTCAGCCACTCCTCTGTTCTCAGGACCAAGACCTCTATAGAAGTAGTCCAGTAACATTTTATTTGAGATTCCATGAGTTGGACATTGTAGCAATATTGTCTTAAATCTTAGCCACAACTCATGAATTGACTCACCTTCCAATTGCCTGAAATTTAGGATGTTATCCCTAAGAATCATCATTTTTGAAAGAGGGTGGTCCATGTTGTTATCGTTGCTACAATACATGCTCCTTTCTTATGTTCTAAACAAGTAGCATACAAACCAAAACTAAAAATAAGTGGATTCAACTATAACTAAAAAGAACAAAATTCAACTTCACCAAAAGAATCTCAACCAACACCACTCCCCGGCAACGTCACCGTTTTGATTAAACGTGTCAAAGACACTTCATCCAATTCTAAGTGTCAACGATCGCTAGTCAGTATAAAACTCAACTAAATGAGTTGGGGTCGAATTCCATAGGGAGCAGTACATGTTTAAAATTCAATAGGAAAGTGTGAACATGGTCAAATCAGTCATAGGAATAGAAATTATCGAATAAAAATATTATTCAAATCAGGGGGTGACACGAATGTCAAATGAGGGGTTTTGGTTTGAAATTATCAACTACAACAGCAACAAACAATACAAAATAACAATAGTGAGACAGGTTCTTGGGATGTGATTAGATTATAGACTAATATAGATAAATGGGTAATTGCAACTATTAGAAAATAGGTAGATATTAGTGAGTAAGCTAGACTATAGAGGAGGTAAACTTTCTCTCAAATAATTTACCCCGAATTAATTCAATTTCTCTCGAACATCGACAAACATGCAAAATAAGAACAGCACACACCTTAGTCCATTCACTCTCTCGAGCTGAATGTGTGGAATTGGTTTAAGATTCACTATCTCGAGCTGAACCCATGACAACCCAATATCCAGAGACACTTTGTCACGCCCCGAGACTACCCCCTAGACGCGGACACGGGACCTAGGACCATAAGTGATCCCAAGCTAACCCTGCTGGCATGATCATGAGCATACTAAAGATAATAAACTGATGCGGAAGCTAAATCATAAATAAATCTGAAATGATGGGGAATACCCATATACTAAATCTGAAA
>JAJOOO010032048.1:0-10061 GCA_029582685.1 Solanum piurae
CCCCCCCCCCCCCCCCCCCCCCCCCCCCCCCCCCCCCCCCCCCCCCCCCCCCCCCCCCCCCCCCCCCCCCCCCCCCCCCCCCCCCCCCCCCCCCCCCCCCCCCCCCCCCCCCCCCCCCCCCCCGAAGAGGAAATTAATTAGTAATGTTTGCATTAGTAGTGCAAACATTATTTCTTATACACCGTTTGATTTGATGTAGTAGAAATAACAAATTTTGCATAATTTCTATTTTTAAAATATACGTTTACAAAAATACTCTTCACACTTTATTTATTTACTAATTTCTGGCCACGTGCCACACACATGTATCCTAATTTGATTGATAATATTTTTTTATAACAATCTACATAATCAAAACATGTCTCTAATAAGTGTTATGTCCGGTGTAAATTAGTATATATATATAGATAGGAATAATATTAAAATATGTGTCTGGTGATAAATAGAAAATTTAATGTGAAAAAGACTCAGAAGCTCTTACAAGCTCAATTTAAAGAATAGTAAAAAAATTGAGTTGATTATTCAATGTCATCTAAACTTGAAAAGTGTACCCATATAATATAGTTAGATATGCACGGTATAAAATGAGTTTATTAGTAATATTATTATGTGTAAATATGTGATATAATTATATTGTACCTAATACTTTCTTATAGATGTTATTTTTAATTGTATATATATTCTATTTCGATGATTCAATGATCTAAAGTTTTATTGTAGATATTGATATCTCTAGTTCTTGGTGCTTTTTTGTATCAACTCATTATGTTATTGATTTGCGACACGATTTTTCACATTAATATCATCTTTTACTTTAAGCATTTCCAAAAATGAACTAAAGAAAGAAGAATTTATCGCTAAGTTATTAATATATAATAACATAAGTGGTATGCCCATTATAGCAAGTTAATTATAAATTTTATGTAATAATAATTGTAGATGAAAGGTAGAATCAATCTTAATAACTAAACAAATAGTGAATGGCCATGTTCTGACTTAATCATAACTTAAATGTGAATCATTAAACTAATGTTGGAATGAGTGTAAACGGAAGAAGCTCAAAGAATAACAATTAAAGCCTCATTAAAAAATGATAAACTCTAACAGCTAACCATGTACATTTGGTCTAATTAACTTTTTTATTATTTATTTAATAAAAAAAATAGTGAAGGATAGTTTTGTAATTCAACTTTGAGGTTAGGAGCTTCCCACTTATTGTATAATATAAATATAAATAATATATGATACACTTTTCCTAAAACATTAAAAACGATTTCTTTGCTAAAACATCATTAACTCTTCTTCTTATTCGTTTTTTTTCAAAAATAATATTAAATAGTTGTACTATTTGAGTCAAAATATTTTTGTGAAAAGTTGGCAAAGAATTCTTTTTATCAAATTTATCACCACAATAATAAATTTTTTGATTAAATTATGTTGAAATTAGATTTTTTTTTTTAAAAAAAAGGTACTTAACTTTAAGAGGCCATAAAGTCTAGTAAGACACCAACAAATTAAAAGACATTGAAAAACAAATAAAAATTAAAAGGCAAGAAAGAAAATGAAAAGAAGAGAAAATGTTAGGAAATGTTATAAAAAGGCTTTGAGGGTAGTTTTGTAAATTTTTAAGGGACAAGACATGAGTACCCTCTAGACTATGACAGAAATCTCAGAGACACACCCAAACTTAACTAGGGTCCTATTATCCCCTTAAACTAATTTAAAATGAAATAAATACACCACCAACGCTGACATGACATAGCGAGTGTGCACACTCTCTTGAAGGCAAGTGATGATTGCACAAATTGGACACATATCATTTTTTGTTGGTAACTTTATAATTAGTTAGTACACATAGTTATTGATAATAAAACTTATATATATTTAATTATTTTATTTATTTCTTTGTAAAATATTTATTTTATTTTCTTTTCACTTTAAACTTTTTTTATTTAATTTATTATCTTTTCACTTTTAATTATTTTTAAAAAATTATGTGTATTTAAAAAATAATAAATTTAAAAGTGTCCTTTAATTTTAACGTTTTAATTATTTTTATGTTTTATTTGATTTTCTTCACTTATTTTGATATTTGTTCAAAATTAACTTATTTTAAATATAAGACATTTGAAATCAAATCAAAATGAAAGACAAAGAAAATAAAATCAATAGAAAAATAAAAAAGAAAAACAATGAATTTAGGTTAAAAAAAAGTTTCGATATAACATAAAAAAATGTGTATTAACTTAATAAAAAAAATTATTATTTTTAAAATAATATTTACACACGTGGCGGGAGAATGTGTACAAACACAACCGACTTGGGTGGTTGAAGGTGCCACATTAGCATAAAAGGTGCACAAAAATATGAAAAAAATGAGTTCAGGGAGGTAATAGGATCTTAGTTAAGTTTAGATGTGTCTCTGGGATTTCGGTCATAGTCTAGGGGGTACTTATAACTTATCCCATTTTTTAATCTAATGCAAGTGTTAAATGCTATGTATTACCAATACCTAAAATTACTTGGTATTAGTAATACACAACTTAATACACAATAGAGTGTATAACTAATGCTTGCATTAGTTATACATGTCAAGAAAAAGTGTACCAAACAAGGTACTACTAATACACACACCTAATGCATGCATTATATTTCGTAATACACTTTACCAAACGACTCCTTAATGCTTAAGGAATTCTGATGCATGGAAAAAATTATTCCCGTATTATTTTTGAATTCCAACTAAAATGAAATGGATCAATATTATATTTTTAGCGGGATGGATCATTAAATTATTTAATGGATATTACTTTTTTTTAAAATATTGATTTTAAATAAGAAAATTATCCCAGGAAATTTTAATTAAAAAAAACAATTAAATATGTTAAGTGACTTTGTATGTAAAACAATTATAGTTGAGTGACTTTGTAAGTAAAACACTCATAATTGAGTGACTTTTGAGTTAAAATTCAATGTTGAGTGACTTTCTGAGAAAAGAATTCATAGTTAAGTGATTTTTGAGTTAAAATTCAAAGTTAAGTGACTTTCTGAGAGAAGAATGCATAGTTGAGTGACCATCTAAGATATTATCTCGAAGTTTTTGCAATGATATCGAAATAGCTGCACTGAATTTGATAAGTTGATATAATGATATTAAAATAGTATCAATATTACTACATCAAAAATGATCTTTAGTGGCAATTAACCCTCTTTGTATATGTCTCTAAAGTCTTTAGCGACATTGGATCTAATGATACTTAACTAATGTCGGTAAAAACTTTAACACTCTTTAGTAATGTTTATATTTATTACCGCTAAAAGTTGTTTTTGTTGTAGTGCTTGTAATTTAAAGAATACATCAAAAAACAAATTAATCTTTTTATTAACACCAACAATATATTTTGTATAATGCAAAAGGTTTTACCGTTTGGTAGACTTTAGAATATTTAATAATAAGAAAATAAAAATAGAAAGAGGAATAAAAAAGGTAAAAATAATAATATGGGTGCATGAAAATTACCAAAATATAAATAAGTCAATATAATAAGTAGTCACGTAAAAAAGGATGATATAATTAACTAAACACTATTTCATTTTTACATTATTACAACAAGCTCCCCATTAAATAAAGTGAGCAATTAACTAAACGGTATTTCATAAAGTAGCGTTGTTGACTTGTCTATGCATGGGACTATGAGATACAAATTAACGAAAGAAAAGAAACACATCCAGACAAATAAAATGAGGTAATAGTTTGTGATTGCAAAAAAAGTGTTAAGTCAATTTCCTGGAAGACTCAAAGTCACTTGTACTTCATGAATGAGTACTAGTCACTTGTAGCAACGTGTTACACATATTTTGTAGTGTTTCACGAGATTTTTTAGTGCATGAACAAGACTTAACAAAATAATACTCACTATGTCCTCATTTTCTCAAGATGTTGTTGTTCATTTCGAGGTCATAAATCGACTATCTCTGCAGTATCTGTTAAGCAAGATGATGTGAAATTGGTCCCTTTAATCAAGTGAAACCAAGTTGTATGAATGCAACAAATTTTAGTGCAATTTTTCGACGGAATCTATATTATCATAAAAGGTCAAAACGTGTCATTGAACCAATTGTGAGAACAATTATTGTACATTCGGAATAGAGGAAACCAAGTTGTACAAATGCATTAAATTTTTATGCAATTTTTCCATGGAATCTATACAATCATAAAAGGTACACAACTTATGGTCCATGGATGAGTACTATTGACTTCTAACAACTTATTACTCATATTTTGTAGTGTTTGTTAGAGGACGGAGAAGACTTAACAAAATAATATATACTCCATATATATTTTTGTTCTTTTATTTGGTTTTTATTTTCATTCATGTTCAATTTTCATTACAAGGATGAATAGGCCTTTAAGTCCACTGCAACGGCAAACACAAAAAAATCGAACTTCAAATGCAGGAATTTCTCCTCCAAAGATCTAAAAGTGTGAGTTGCTTCAATTTACAGATAGTTAAAAGGAATAAATTGAATATTATAATATATTCATTCAAACGTACAAAGAAAGGAAATTAATGAAGTTTACCTGTATTAGTTGCCACGTGGCTGATTCTGAAGGCAGCAAAGAGAATTGAGGTGGTTGGACGACCATTGTTCACGTGGAAGTCAAATTCCGTTTGGTTTTGATTTCCCAATTTGTTTTGGACTTGAATATTTTATTTAGAATTTTCTATATCTATAAATAGTCCATAGAAATAATTATTGGGGGAGATGAATCATAGGGTATCAAGTATAATGTTATCAATACTTTTTAGGGTTCTTTTCTTAGACATTAATTAGTAGCTAAAGGTCCTTGTTCTGGGGTTATAGCTATGAGTAAGTGTTGAACATAGATTATTTTGAATTAATGATTGGGATGTGTGTACTTCACACACACCATGACATGGCATAAAAGTCAATTAAAAACACACACAACTCATCTAACTTGCCCCCATTTTTCATTTTGACACTCTAACTAATTAGCTTTGTTCCATTTTAATCTTTCAACTCTATTTTATATACAATTTAAACATAAAATACTAAATTTATGATTTCTTCATTTTTATTTATGTTCTCCATTTTCACTTTTTCATTTTAAAAACCAACGTCATATCTTTTTTCTTAAAAAACATAATAATTAATATGAACATCAATTTTTTTTAAAATTTTTTTTTTTAGAGTTTTTGTACATTATTGTGTGAAAAAAAACTAACGAAAGTGTGTTGATTTTCTTTTTTAAACAATTAATTAAATTAAATAACACCACGTATTTTTTTTCCATATCTAGTCTATTTGGATCTAACTCAAATACCAGCTTTCTAATTTTTCATTCAAATAAATATGAGTAAAAAAACTTATGTCCATTGCTAATTAATAACACTACAAAAAAAATATTGAAACTCAACAGACTTCGTTGGGTTGTCATTGATTTTCTTGAGAAAGAAAAAATCAATGCACTTTCGTCGGTTATTTTTCATGTAAAAATACACAGAAACCCTAACAAAAATGATACTTTTTTTTTTTATATATAAAAATCAATGATCATCCGTCAATTTTTAATTTTTTACAATAACTAACGGATGAACGCCGATTTTTTAAATTAAAAATTGCAGTTGAAGAGCATATATAGAAATAAAGAAATCATAAAATTAGTATTTGTGTTTAAATGGTACATTAAAAAATAGAGTTGAAGGGTTAATCTTTTATTATTTTTTAAAAGAAAAAAATACTTTTTTTTTGTCTTTCACTCTCTTAGAGAAAGCGTGATGCCCACACTTTGCCACATTACTTAGAAGAGCCTAAATGAAATATAAAAATTGGAGTTAAAGGGTTAAAATGGATCAAGGTTGAGTTGGAGTGCCAAAATGAAATTTAAGGACAAATTCGAGGGTTTGCATGTGTGATTGGCTTAATACTTCCAATGTCCTCATTTTCTCTAGATGTTGTTGTTCACATCGGGGTCATCGACCATATATCTCTGCAGTGTGTGTTACGCAAGATAATGTGAATAGGTCCCATTACGTAACACTCACTGTAGAAAATATTTCTGCAGAGTTTTGGGACAAATTTTCAATGACAGAAACTATTGCTTGACTAAGTCAAGTGAGGAAGAAATTGAAGACAATAATACCGTGTGGCGTGTGGAATTTTATTTAAAATTTTGTTTGATATGTGTTTTCCAGCTTAATTAGTATGTTTTGAATAATTTGTTGAAGATCATTCCAAGTAATTGATTAGTCTGTTTTACAAACTTGTCTATAAATTTCCACATAACTACTGATGGGAAAAAAGAAAAATACGATATTTTGCAACAGTAAGACCTGCTAGACTAGTAGTTTGTAACGATCGACTTGTTTGCGCCTTATTCTTTAGGTATTCAATATACGTCTAAACAAAAGTGTTTTGTAAGTGAAATAGAGTAACAACGTAACATACCTAGTGTAATCCCACAAGTGGGGTCTGAAGAGAGTGATGTGTACCTTTGTTTCCAATAGTTCGAAGGTATTTTAGGCTTTTCTCCATTTGTTATATTTTTTGTTTCTCGAAAAATTGTGCTTTAAAGAAATTTTCTTACTATCAACTCGTCTAAAAGTAACTATAGATGACTCTTCATTATAAGTGAAATTAATAACATGCAAATCAAGGTAACAACATGCTAACTACAACACGTTAAATTATACTGATTGTAGACTTCATATTGTTGATATATATAATTTAAATTTGTTAAATTATGAATGTCATATGGAAAGAAATTTTTTGAATCCTTAACTTCATGGTGAATGACCCAAATATAGATGCCAAAATTTAATGGGCTTTTAGAAATTGCAAAAGAGGGTTAAATATGTGAATTAAGGTGAGTTTATGATTAGTTTTAAGTCGTTACAATAATTGAGTTACAATTATTATCTTTGCCGGCAATAGCAAAAGCGACAAATATGCTTGTTTCGACTTTAATGGCAATAGTAAAGGCCACTAAAAGTAATTACTTTTAGTGGCAATAATAAGGGTCTTTACCGGCACTCGACATAAATGTCACTAAAGACTTTAGCGACATTGAATCCAATGACATTTAATCAAATGCCGGTAAATGTATTTGTGGCAATAAATATTGCTGCTAAAAGAAAAATCAATTGCCGCTAAAGGTCTCTTTTGCTGTAGTGTATGAGGTATAAATTAATGAAAGAAAAGAAACACATGCATCCAGACAAATAAAATGGGGTGCTTTTCCCCCATCTACCACTAACTAATTTGTGGTTGCAAAAAATATTGTCCCAGGTGTTAAGTCTATTTCCAGAAAGACTCAAGTCTTTAAATCTTGTTTGATGATACCAATTATACAATATTTGTTTTGTCCAATTTTGGCATCACTTGACTAGTCACTTCTAACAACTTGTTCGAGGACAGAGAAGACTTAACAAAATAATACTCCCTATGATATAATTCATAAGAATATGTTTTGACTTTGATGTTATAATTGTTCCTTTTATCCCTTTGATCCTTATTTGTACCTAAGCTAACTTCAATTCAGTAGTCGAAGCAAATGCTAAAACTAATTCAGAGGTATCTAACAGATGAAAATAACAAAGAGAAACTTCAGACAAAGTAAAAGAACAATATTCATGGGATTATTCCAACATTACTTATTAGAGTAATTATTTATAAAGTATATTACTTTGACAAGTTGGCCTCATCAATCTTCCATGAAGTCCATTTTTTGTCTTTGAGCTCTCTTCTTTGGCCTTCTATTTTCGCGAGGCACGTTGGCATCAAAAAGTTCCACAACCCATTTTGGTTTACGGTGTTTAAACATGAGACTCCAAATGACAATTCCAACAACTAGTCCAAAACTATAGCCTAAGACTACAGATTCTCACGTAAATCCATTTAAGGAATATGACTCATCTTCTTCGTACTCTAATGGTTGTGTAACGAACCCAAATCCTCACTATATTAATAAGATCACTGGAACACTAGTACAACCTTAAGATTCTAATTGCAATAATCAAACTACCGAATTACAATGGAAATATTGAAATAACGAGAATTAAAGATAGAGAGAAAAATGGAGATGAGAAGCTTAGACTCTAGAAGAAGAGGAGAGGACAAACATTTTCTCCAATATGCATAATTCCTGAATCACATTGCACTACCCTTTTTGATGGAGTCGTTTCCATGCCCACTACTCAATCCAGATCCCAAATTAACCTAGCCCTATTGCTTGTTCTCGGTCCAATAACTCTTGTCAGCCCAATAACTACTTGTATGACGTTGGTATCCACATTGGGCTGAACTTCGTTCATAGCAATACTCTCGTCCTCAATAAGAACCTTGTCCGCAAGGTTCGAGTAAAGAAATCCCACAACAAAGTGATAAGCTAGATGTAGCTACTGAAACTTCCACAAGTACAAAGGCCACTGGTTGGCAGGTCCAAATGGATATCAAGAAGAAATCAGTACGTAGTCCTGTATGCGCTAACTACACTAGTGCGTGTAATGTTGTTCCCACAGCCTTCAATAATGGGCAAGAATGATATGTACTTTTCTGGTGCAAGTACAAATATAATTGCACAATATGCAGCAGCTTTAACTTATCCAATTTGATGCAATACCACTAATCCAACTCCAAATACCAGAGAACAAGCATCCTTCCTTTTGAGAAAATCAAGCATCTTAACCTTGGAGAGTATTTGAAGGATTGAAATGAATTCCTCCACTGAAGTAGTTGTTGATGATATACTGACAGTGTTCCTCTTAAAGTGCGGAAGAGAAGTTGTGCATGCTTTCCAGTGAGTAGCCTTGGTCAGCCATCTAGGAGAATCTTGTATCAAAAATAGGCCGAAAAGATGTATTATAAGTGATCTCCTGCAACATATCGTTAATTGATTGATAATGGTGAATGAGTCTCGGAGATGCTTAGGTGTTATTTCAGTTATATATGTCGATACCATGTGCGAAATAACCCAAATCCATAACCCATCAACACACTCCCAATGTCAAACCATGAAACATTCCTGCCGAAAATAATTGCAAGCCACCCCACATGACAAAATGATACAGAGAAGCACAGTGCATCTCTCTCTCCAAAGAAATATGTTATTTTTCCACGCATTACAACACCTACTATTCCACTAGTAGTGCATCTTGACTCCAACATAACATACCCATCTACTAAGAGGCCAAAATTATGTATTGGTACTGTCAGAGCAGGTAAAAAGAAACTCACCAGACGATCTTGTGATGTTTCTGTTAATTGTGTTGCAATTTGAGCCCGTCTCTGTTCAAAAAGGACACAAAGAGTAACAATCAACTCGTCTTCTTCTGGTGAGAACATTTGTGTTTTAAGACCAAGCTGCAAGTGATTTATCCATCGAAAACTACTATTCCTTTCGCAGCATTGCAGACCATCTAGTTTAGGGACTTTACTCCAAAGCTCAATTGCTTGAAGAGCGATAACATTCTCATCTTCGTCTGATCCCTCAGTGGTCAATTCAAATAGAGTGTCCATGTAAGGTTCAAGCAACTCATAATATGTCGATGTCAATGGTAGAAAGCAAAGCTTTGTATTTTGTTGTCCTATTTGTTAAATTTGACAAGATTCAAAGATGAATTAATGTGAAGATTTGGTTGTTAGGAAGATAATTCTACATTGGTACAAAAGTCAAGATAGCACCTTTTGTAGGTGAAATTTAGGTGAACCATAAAATGGTTTCACAAGGTAAATCTTGACATTTTGACACATTGTGATGTCATGGATGACATCAATAGAAAGAATTCACTCCTATAAATAGGTAGCTCCTAATTCATTTGTAACACACCTCTCACTTGCATTCTCATATTCAAAGGCATTTGATCTTCTTTCTCTCTTGTAGTATTTCACTTGTACTCTTTTGGAGTGAAATAAATATTGGTTGGTTGTGTCCGAGGAGTAGGAAAAAGAAAACAAAAGTTTGCCGAACCTCGTTAATTCCTGGTGTTCTTTTAATTGTTGTCTCATTTACTATTTATTAGCTACCTTTAGATATAGCA
>JAJOOO010032049.1:0-11378 GCA_029582685.1 Solanum piurae
AGACTCATAGTGGTGGTTGTCGGTTAGAGAAACTCCCACAACAGTATTTTCAGGGTTCCTCAAGGGGTTCTGCTTAGTATGAATGGGGGTATGAGACTTCATTCATGCATTGCACAAGTAGACTTTGAGAGGGAGCATGGTATGTCTTTTATGATATTATGATTATGAGTTAACACCATGTTTTAAATAATTTTCCTTTTTCTTTATATTGCACTTGTTTTAAACTGCTTTATATTGAAATGAGTTCAATTATGTTGAGTTGAGTAGAGCCAGGTAAGTTCTTCAGTTTCTTTCAGATTCTTTCAAGCCTATGTTTCCTTTTTATCAAAGTTCAAGCTTATGTTTATGCTTTAGAATTCCCCTTACATTCTCGTACATTCCACGTACTGAGCCATTTGGCCTGCATCTTCTCATGATGCAAACACAGGTATTCAAGATCATCAACATGAGCTTTGTTGATACATCCGAGAGTTCGAGTTAGCTATGGTGAGCCTCCTTGCTTCCGGAGGATTTCATTTACCTTTCAGTTATATCAGTTGTTAGGATGTCGTGGATCTTGTCCCGACTTCCATCTTTATCAGTTAGAGGCTTCATAGATAGTCAGTATAGTTGAGAAGTATATATTATTCATTTATTTTATTAAATGTTTTAAAGACTTGAGTTGCCTAATTTATGGCGAGTTGAATACATTATTTTATTCAGAGTTTTCATTTGAGTTTAAAGTTTTGTATTTAAGTTTCATGAATTTTATTCAGTTTTAAGCTTTTGCATGCTTAAAGTTAGTCTTCCGCTTGTAGTCAGCCAGGATGAGGGTTCGCTTGGGGACCAACAATGGTCTTCGAGTACCGGCCACGTCCAGGGTGTAGACTCGGGTCATGACTCCCTCGGCTCAAATAAAGCATAATTATGTCGTGAAAGAAAGACATTGACAAAGTTGCAATACAGGAAACTGCTAATAAGATAACTTCATTTCAGCTGAACAAAGCTACCATTCAGTACACAACAAAGCAAAAGTATCAGTCTTAACAAGGCTCAAGAAGTTCTCGAGCTTTTCACAGTTGAACAGTTAACTTAAAATATTCTTCCATCTACTGAAGTCATTATTTGCTGTCTTTTCCTACAGAACAAGTTCACTTCTTTCCCTTTCCCTTACCCTTTGAACTTGATGCAGCCTTCTTTGCAATCTTTTTTCTCTCTTCAATTGGCGGAAAATATAGACATCCATAAATATTGAGATGTAGCACCTGCAACATCCACGAAGCCTCGTGGTCATGCTGCAAAGACATACAAAAATTTACAATTATACACATGAAGCTGTAACAGTAGTTGAAAAGATCTATGTTGTTTTATTGATACAAAAGAGATTTATCGATGGTCAGTACTAAACTTACTCTTTGCAACACTAAAGTCACAATTTTTTTTGTAAGAGCTAAGTAACTAACTTTTTGTAACACTAAAGTAACAAGACTAGTTTTTGTAACAGTAAATGAGAATAGATGAAACTCACAAGAAGAGTGCGCCTAAAGGTGTTGTCAAATAGCTGAGGAGGAATTTGTCTTACGAATGCATCACATGGCCTGCATTGTGAAGGTTGATCAAACAATAAATCCAAGAGAGATATAGTTGATACTTACAGAGAAATCGCAATCATGAAACTTGAGCAGCAGGGTCGAGAATGTTTACCCGATGGACCTAAATATTTTTGACAGACATACATAACACTGTATCACATATTCTAGATGCAGCAAACAAGGTTTTGGAGAAAGTTTCTCAACCACTCGTCTCAAGACCTGTACTATCGCGAAGAAGCGTTCAGGCGTAGCACAACAATAGGTCAGTCCCCTCTCTTGCGTCAGAATATTCATAACTATGAGAGTTGCAACCTGTGGAGGTACAACATTCATTTCATATGAGATCAAGAAACAGAATATCATCATAAACCGGTGAAGTAATTCAGAAACACTATTAATAAAACAGAATGGACTAACCTTCCGTGACATTTCGTCACATACATCCATGCACTTCAGGCACAAAGGAACCACTTCTGATTCCAAGAAGAAATGAAGGGCATGTGATCCATATGGATCATCAAACTGCACCAGTAAGTAAAATATCAGAATCATGAAGTAGCATTTCCACAATTGGAGAACGCGTGTGTATATCAATTCAAATGGACGGATACCTTTGTCAGGTCACCGAGAACACCCAAGGTAGTGATCCTCACATGCTCCAAAGGCTCATCATCTCCAAAAGGCTTGAGAAATGGATAGAAATAACATGGTATTTTAGCTGCAAAATGAAATTAATAGAAAAGTTAACTGTTTCTTACACTATAGTAAAAATAATTCTTACAGAAACTTGATTCACTCTAGCGAGTAGTTTCGCGCGTTAATTTCATTTCAATTGGTGTCATTTCAAGAACTGACATTACCTTTTATGAGGCCCCTTCTTGTTTCTGGGTTATTAGCCAAAACCTGAAGAATATAACCATAAAAATTATATGTTGTGCACACACTTATCGGTTGTCTTACACAAAAATTGCATTACAACTCTTTTACTCTTTCTAAGAAAATGTGTCACAGGAAGTTAAATATGAAGAACATTATACCACAAAAGTTTTAAAAATAAAAATAAAATACTCAGGTAGGTGTGTTTGGTATGAATGGAAAATATTTCCCAGAAGATGTTTTCTTTGAAAACAAGTTGATTTTTAACTTATTTCTCATGTTTGGTTGGTGAGTGAAAAATATTTTTTGGGAAGTATTTTAATTTCTAGTATTTGGTTGGTGAGTGGAAAATATTTTTTGGGAAGTATTTTAATTTCTAGTGTTTGGTTGGCGTTTGAAAAATCTTTTTCAAAAAAAATCTTTTTTTTTTTGTCAGAGTGTAGAAAGTACTTTTTAGTAAAATAGAAATTGACCCGAAAATCAAACCCGATATTTGATCCAGAACCAACCTCAACATCCAAATTGAGACACGATCCTAACAACCGATTCGGGATCCGAACTCGACATGCAACCGAGGACCTGAGCTCAACTCCCGACCTAGAACCCGATCCAACACTCGAACATGGATAAGACCCCGGTGATCGATTCGGGATCCGATCGCGACTTCGGACACTAGATCGAATTCCAAACTGGTACATGATCTTGAATCGAGACTTGAATTCTGAACCTAGACCTGATGATCCTGATACCTGATCCGAAACCCAACTTCCAAATCGACATCCGACCCCAACATATGACCACAACGATCGATTCGGGACCCGACCTCGACTCTCAAACTTGACACCCAACTCTGACCACCCGATTCAGGATCCCATCTCGACACATGGCTCAAAACTCAACCCCGACACCCGACCCAAATTTGATCTCGAATCCTGATTCGAGACTAGACACCCAAATTAGGACCTGACCCTGAAACACGACCCGACTCTGGAATCAAGACTTGATCTTGACTTCCGACTCGGGATCCAACATCCGAACTGGGATTTGATATCGACACCTGATCCATTACCCGACTTCCAAATCAACATCTGACCTCGACAATCGATCTGAAACCCAACCTCGACTCTCGACCTAAGATCCAACTCCGACACCCGACTATGGATCCCACCCTAACTTAGCTCGAAACTCGACTCTAACACCCAATCTCGAATCGTGATTGAGGACCCAACATCCAAATTGGGATTTGACCCCGACCCCATTCCGAGACCACATAGTTGGATCTCAAATCAAGGTCGAGAGTCAGGCATCGAATCGAGAATTAGGAGTCATAGTTCAAATTATATCGGAATTCAGTAGCCAAGACTTGAGTTAGGGTGGAAAGTTGAGGTGTGAGGTTGAAAAAAAGTTTTAGAAACTGTTTTCTTTACTTTTTGGATGTAAGTCATTTTTCTTAAATTTGAGGAAAAACAGTTGATTTGAAAAACATTTAGGAATCGTTTGGTAGAGTGTATAAAAATAATGTCCAATAGAGTGTATAATTAGTAATGCTTGCATTAGTTATGCATACATTACTTCTTACATGTAACAAGTCTTGTACTAGTGCATTGATCATCTCGTGGCTATTGAGAACGAATGAAATCAGATGGTTCTCATTCTCAATAATTCTGACTTTTTTGTTACTTCAATAGTATAAATTATAACACACTATTTTGATGGTATATTACTGACCTGAAACAAAGCAAGAGCACAACAAACTCGAGTTGCTTCCTTCATAGATAGCATTGAGGGTGAAAACTTCCTATACACTGATGTGACTTCCTGAAATTCATAAAACAAATATTATTACGCGCGCAGTGACAGCTTCTTGCACATCAAAATGCGAGCGTTTGATATGTTTCCGATTAGATTTCACATAATTTAACATGTATGGTATCAAAAATGTTCTCTCTGTAACATCTTAAACTTTTAAACGGGAGGTCTCTACAATTTCAATTTAAGATTATCCAACAGAATATAAAACCGCAAAATTTAAAAAGAGGTATACCAGCAAAAGCATGTAAACTGTATTGAAGTTGTTCCACAGCAGCAGAGCTAGATTTTTGCATGAATCTTTCTTCTGAAATATATAACAAAAGTCACCAACTCAGGATATGACAATTACTAGTACTTTTAGAAGATTAAAAAAGGACTAAAATTTGTTTTGCCAGATGTTTAAAATGAAAAGTGTTGTTTGTCAGAAATGCTTATCAGTACTTTTGAAGAGTAACAATTTATGTTGAACTAATTAACATGAAAATTAATTTTGATGATATTAGAGCAACAATTTGTGCTTAACTTATAAGTTCAAAAGTGTTTTTTTTTATATATAAAAAAAAAGGGTCCTCAAATTGGTTATTTGTGCACTTCCTCTCGAATAAAATTTGGTTCTGAGGTCAATCTAACACAAATCAGTAGTTAGATTAGAATATTTCTAAAATTGTCACTCAATTAAGTTTTTTTTATGAGAAAGTCAACTTTCTCCGTAGTTCAGTGGATTTGAGGTTATAAAAGAAAATTGAGTGACTTTCAATGAGAAGAATCCTTACTTGAGTGACTTTGAGGTTCTAAAAGAAGATCAAGTGACTTTCTATGAGGTTATCAGTTATCGGTTAACTTGTTAAAAAAAATCCAGCCTTTAAGAACCGATAACCTAATAATAAAACAGTTAAAGTCTTTTTGTCTGTTTCAGACATTGATATGCTAATTATCGTGAGCCTCTCACGTTTTTTCGGGCTTCTCATGTTGGGCACATGTTTTATCACAAGTTTAGCGAGGACCAAACTCAATACTCGATGCTTATCAATTACTTTTAAACCTCTAATCCGAACAAATTCAAAGTGGATGAATTATATGTAAGTTGAAAACAAATTAAATGTATAATTAAAATTGGTAAAGCATAGGATTAATGAATAAATTAAGGAAATAAAATAGCATCCGCAATATAGTCGTTTAGAAAATTTTATTTATGGGAAGATTTTCTCCCAATATATTTATGTTTTTCAATATTAGTTTTATAATATGTAGGTTGTTTGGCTAAACTATATTAATAATATGTTTTTAGTATAAAAAAATAAAAAAATAAAATAAAAAATAAAAATAAATTAAGTAAAATGCTAAACCAAATTAGCACTAATTAATAAGAACTTGAAAATAGTATCAAAACTTTCTAACTCATCATAAAATACATCTAGACAAAACAAATACTAGTCTAATAAATGTAATTCCATTACAATTTGCGATAGATAGATAAATATGTTGACTTTCAATTAGTACATACATTTTGTATGATCTTGAAACAAGAAAACATTCATTACATTATTTTTTTCTATAAATATGGTGTATATTTTTATTATAATTCAATAAATAAGAATTACTTTTTCTTAAATGAGAGAAGAATGAAGGGTATCATTTAAACTTCATTTGAATGCAATTTGTGGTGTGATTGTGCTTTTTAACGATAATAAATATCGATTGATTGTACTATTCATAAATTTGAGAATGCATCCTTCCCTTTGATCAATTTTGTCCAATTCATCACACAATTATTCAACAAATATTATTTCTAAGGTTTTAAGAAATTTGCACTAATCAGCATCAAATTATACACGTGCAACGTATGTGTCAAAATTTGATTTTCAAATAAAATGTTAAATTGGGGTCATGTTGAATTCTACATCATGCCCATTGTGGGTAAATATGACATATTTTCTTAAAATATAGAAAGAGAAACTAATCATATCATCATAATTTCTATAAAGACCACTAACAAAAGTTCATTCATTGTGAAATCTAATGTCCAATTAAAAAACATCACGAAAAAAAAATCAACGATCGATGAACTTGTTTGCCTCTCTATCTCATCCATGGAACGACTATCAAGTAGAAAACAACAGTACATAACAAACATATATACAAAAATTAACACTTAAATAAAATAGATCGTATAATAAAAAGTATTTTAAAAATTAAACATGCCATATACCTCGTAGAGGTGATGCATGACCTCTTCACAAAGACTAGCATCATGGATCAATTGCACCAACTGATTTGGAGTGAGAGCACCCAAGTCATTAGGATTTTTCTGTGATGGCGATGATGACGATGATCCCAATGTTGATTCAGAAAATGGTGACTCTGGTAGATTGTCCATTGAAAAGTCTTACAAATTTTTTTTATTTGTTTAAATGATCTTCCAAATGAGAAAGAAGACACTAAAATGACGCTTTTGATTTTATTTCCTAGTGAAAGACAAAGAGTAATTGTTTGTTTACCTTTAAGAGAAATTGAAGTCGGAGATGGATAAATGTAGTTATATTTGTAGCTTCGCCTTTGTTGACATGATAAAGATGATGATGAATAATTGAGAGCGTTGAAGAAACAGTGATTCAGTAGTAAAGAAGATGAATGACGTAATGCTCTAAGAACTTTGTCGGAGTAAACAAAGTAAAAGAAGACTTTGCCTTCCAAATGCCAGCCACGTGGCTTCGACTGGGTGGGACTGGACTGACCCGTTTTGACAAACTATCTTGGGCCGCTCAACATTTTTGTTGGGCTTCTCACTTTGTTCTCATAATATAAATGATACTTCATAAATAGGATTCCTTTTACACTCTTCTGGAATAAATTTTCATATGTGGTTACAACACTTCTAATGTCTTTTGGCAAAAATAAAAGATATGATCTTTTTAGGAATAGAACTACAATTACCCTTCCACTCAAGTCCAGACATCCATGACATAGATATGAAAACTATCTTGGCATGATCATCAAAAATAACATTGTATGAAGACAACCAAATCATCCCCAAAATGACATCAAAATCAACCATGTCAAAGATCACCAAGTCTTTCAAGATTTTATACCCCATAAAAGTCGACATACAAAAATAATAGACTCTATCAACAATCACAAAATCACCCAAAGGTGTAGAAATATAAATATTAACATCAAGTGATTCACAAATCATACCAAAACCCACAACAAAATAAATAGGCACATATGAAAAGGTGAATCGGGGTTGAACAAGGATGTATCCATTCAATCATAGACTAGAATAATACCTGTGGTCACTACATCAGACACTTTTGCCTCATGTGTGCCCGAAAAAAAACAGAGAAGTGAGTCTGACCTCCTGCCTACGAATTGCCTCAACTGAGCTAAGTATTGCTGGCCTGACCATCATCTCGAATAGGATGGATACCATCTCTATCTGCTGTGTAACCACCCCATCCACTAGCTGAAAGGTGACAAACTCCATCCCATATCTCTTTCTCTCCCATCTTATGAAGCTTCTCATGACAATCAATGATAAACTCACTTCATTTTAGTGAACCTCCAAAATAGATCATGCTCATCTTCAATCATTGTTGATCCAATCATCGGTCTAAGAAACACCTTTTAAAAAAATTCTTGTCCATCTGTAGAGCCATAACCACATGCTTAACTCCTGGATACTGCCTTGTGGGAATTGTAAGTGTCGCCCCAGTCTCTTTCAAACTACCCAACAAAGTTATCACATGATTTAACATATCTAGCGAAGTTGGAACGGGTGCAACATTTTCCTAAAATGGTGCCTATGTCTCTCCTCTTCCGCTTTTCAGGAGCCTCTAAAGGTGCGAGAGGCTCTGATCTGTTTCATATTTGTCCATGGATATGGTTGGTTCTCATTTCCTACCCCGAAAGCCTCCTCTAACACATCTCTATCATGAGATATGACCACAATGGCATGCTCAGATGTCTTAGATTTGGATTCTCCCAAATATGTCCTCGCTGTTTCTAAGAAAAAAAAGTGAAAAATTTAGATATATATTTGAATTGCCAAATACCAATTGGAATAAATAATAATGGTACCAAGGAAAGAAGGAACTCAGTTTTCCTCACATGCTCTACCACTTCCGAAAAAGTCTTCCCAAAAGACACTATCAGGAGTGCTGCTAACTAAAGCCCCACATTCAGACCTTTGACGAACCATCTGATCCTCTCATCCCCTATTATGTATTACGGCCTCAACAACTGTCATAGATCTAGCTTCCCCTGATTATGTTCTCACCATTTCTAAGAGAAAAGCGTGAAAGAGTTAGATATCCATTTGGATTATCAGATACCAATTGGAATCAATTAATAACATAAATAAAAGAAAGAATTGAGTTTTCTTAATGTCTTGTAGCCTCTCGTACAGTAGAACATATGTCTATGTACCATTCCATAGGACTTTATGAGACAAGTTCTTGTACATTGAGTTCGACAAACCTAATTATGATACCAATTTTGTCGTGCTCTAAACTACCGTGATTGACATCCACACTAACTCCAAGTAGGCGAACCATATATTACCAACTAATCATATTTTAAAGCATTAAGGCATGCTTTGAGACATCTTTGCCGGTCAATTGAGTTGATTTTCCAAATGTTGGATCTACACCAACCAATTAAGTCAGTTTTTAATCATTTCGGTTTTGTCAATTTTGTTGGGTTACGATTTATTAGATTTTTGTTGGTTTTGTCATGTTTTTTTATTTATTAATTTTTTGTCCATTTTTATAAAATTTATGATGATGTACTTTCAAGCACATATTAAATTAACTATATTTCAACATAAAATTACCAAATCAATTACTCTTTAAGCAAAGAATGAAATAATATATATTTAATCAAGTTACATATATAGATACTTCCAAAAAATTGTATGTATTGTCCAAAAATTTAGTAATTCGTAAAGAATATATTAAAATTGCTTAGCAAACTACCCATAAGTTTTAATGATACTGAAGAAGTTTTTGAGCTTTTTGTTAGTGTTTGCTTTGATTTTCTATCATTAGTATTTTGAATTACCTTTTTGTGGAAAATATCAGTTCCACATTTGGTTAATCTTTTTCTTAGAGAAAAGTTTTGGACTTATATAAATAGAGAATATCTTATTCTCATGACACAACACGTACAATAGTATCAATAATGAAGTCTCTAATAAATTTTATTTAAGGATAGATTATCCTTTCAATTGGTTTTATGCATTTTTACTAATAGTTTTCCAATATGTAGGTCACGACCAAATTATATTAAAGTAGCAACCAAGTGGTATCAGAGTCAATGATTGACAAGGCCGAAGACTGATTAAAAGTAGGTTCAGATCAAGTAGCAACCAATTTGATGATAGTGAATTGAAGAGTTTTTTTGTGAAAAAAAAAAGAGAGGCCTGAAATACTACGTACATGTGGAGATAAAATTTCAATCATATTTTCAATTACCTTGTTGCTCCATTATCTTTAAAAATAAGAATTAATTTTCAACTCATGCCTACTTTAACACCGTAGCTCCTACAGACTGTGTGAAATACCTAGCGAGGAGGAGATCAAGAAGGTAGTGTTTGAACCTAATGCTGAGAGTTCATGTGGACCTAATGGAATTATAGACTTTTTCTATCAGGACTGTTAGAGTATCGTGGGTCCTGCTATTATTAAGGTGGCGCATGCCTTGTTTCAACGTTCTACATTATCAAAGTCTATTACTCATACAAATTTGATCCTATTACCAAAAATATATATCATTCAATCCTTTTCTGATTTTAGACCAATTAGTTTGAGTAATTTTATTAACAAAGTTATTTCTAGACTGATTCATGACAGGTTAGAAGGGTTGTTACCTTCTTTAATCTCTCCTCATCTGTATGGCTTTGATAAAGACATGAGTATTACTGAAAATGTGTTACTGGTCTAAGAAATTATTGTTGATATCAGAAAAAGAGATAAATCTGCTAATTAAATTCGAAATGACTATGGCCTACGATAGAGTTGATTGGAGATTTTTTATGAAAGTTTTAGAAAAGATGGGTTTTGAGTTATGATGGACGGACATGGTGTGGAGATTAGTGGCTAATAATTGGTACTCTGTCTTAGTGAATGGACAAGCACATGGATTTTTTCACTGTACTAGAGGGGTAAAGCAAGGAGACCCGTTATCCCCTGCTTTATTTATTTTGACTGCTGAGGTGCTATCCAAAGATCGTATTCACTTGTTTTATAATCATGAGTTTAAGAGTTATGGATTATCTAAGTGGAGTGATCAAATCAATCATTTGGCCTATGCAGATGATACTATTATTTGTACTAATGCTGATAAAAGATCTCTGTAATTAATAATGGAAAATCTTACTCTTTATGAATCTCAGTCTGGTCAACTGATAAATAAAGAAAAGAGTTTCTTTTATATGTTTAGTAAGGTTGCTCATCCTGTGGTTCAAGAAATGAAGGATGTTACTGGTTTTCTGAAAGGCAGTTTTCCCATGATGTATTTAGGATGTCCTATTAGACATGCTAAAAAGAAGAAGGTTCATTTCTCTGAACTCATCAAAAAGATTAGAACAAACTACAAGTTTGGAAAGGGAAGTTACTCTCTTTTGAAGGTAAGGCAGTGCTAATTAACTATGTGTTTCAAAGTATAGCCATATACCTGTTTTATCAGTTATGAGTCCTTCAAAATGTGTTATACATGATATTTATAGAATATTTGCAAAGTTCTTGTGGAATTTCAAGGAAGAAGGCAGAGCTACGCATTTGATTGGATGGAATGATATTTGTTTCCCTAAAGCAGAAGGCGGTCTGGGTTGTAAATCTATGTTTGATATTTCCAAGGCTTTATTTGCTAAATTGTGAAGAAATTTTAGGAATCACAATACTCTTTGGTTCAATTTTATGTGAAAAAAATATTGCAAGGGGCATAGTCCTCAGATAGTGGAATGGAGAGGGGGTTCCAACTCGGTATTATGCTACTCCCAATGAATTAAGTCATTAACTGGTTATGACTGAATTTCTGTAAATACTGGATAGCTCGAACTGAACATGCAAACTGAGAATGCAACAATTAATCTGATAATGATGCATTCATAAACTGAGGCAT